>WBNH01010434.1:52444-201311 GCA_013401255.1 Urocolius indicus | reverse complement strand
TGTTATGGGTAACAACAAAAGGATGGGTAGTCACGCAGCCCTGACAGAATGTCTGGGTCACTTAATCAAATGTCACAGGACAGGATACACTCTGTCTTAGTACAGCTATGCCTACTAACAGTTTTTCTAGTACTGGGACTTCTCAAGCTTTAGCAATGCTTAATAAATTAGGATGCTCGCTTACAAAATTTAGCAATAGTACTTCACTAGCACTAACTGGATTGTTATCTGTTGCTGCAAACCATGACTAGCCAGCCTTTGGGCAGATCTTTGAATGGGACTTTTAAAACCAAATTTTATAATCCTAAGCAAGACCTGAAACACAGGAGACATAGCAGTAAGAGCAGGATGACTGGAATACCCCAAGGGTATTCCAAATCCTCAAAAGCTGTTGCAATTTGCCAGAAGAAGAAAGGGGAGATGAATGGGTGGGAGAAATTATCCCTCCCTCCCTGCCCTCCTCATAGATTGGGTGAGATTACTAATGAATTCTGAGAGGGAAATCCTGAGATGTGGGAAAGATATCAATGCCACATACAAATACTAGCCTAATCCTGTGACCACTGATATAATCATAGGTTGACATTATCTAGTACAACAAAATGATGGTCCTCATTGCTCTCCCAGAGGTGATAAACAGTACCATGAGGAACACATAGCCACATAAAAATTTACATAACACTACCACGTGAACAAATGAACAAACATTGTGACCAACCTGCCTTATTTAAGTAATAAAAGTTTGCTGTCAACCAGAACTCCCAGGTCCCTCTACATAGAGTTGCTCTCCAGCAGGTCAGCCCNGGAGTGGAGGGGGTGGGGGGGGGAGGAAATCAAGACAAAATAATATTAATAATAAAAACAAAGTAACCTTTCTCCTTCCCTCCCCATCACTCTCGAACTAAGCTGCTCCCCAAGCAAGGCTCCATTTGTCCTGCCCAGTTGCTGGGGGGAAACTATCCCTTGTCCCGTCGGCACGTTTAAGAATCATTTTAATCTGTATGAACTTTGAAACAAAGCTGGTTTCCAGAGGAAATTTCCACTCTTGCTGCCGCCTCGCACCAGAGGGCGCCGGGGGCCTTCCCGGGCTGCTGCTGGAAATTAACTCCTCGGGGTCTCTCCTGAAAGTCTTTTTTAATCTAACCTTTTCTTTTAAAATGTACACGATTTTGTTTGTCTGTTTGTTTTTAACTGTAAAATGCAGGTTTTCTTTTTGAGTTCGTGATGGTGTTTTGGCGTTTTGGTGGTTTTTTTGGTCTTTTTAAACTCTTTTTTTTTTTCCTTTTTTTTTTTTTTTTTTTTTTTTTTCGCTTTTTNTCCGCCCTTCTGTTGCCCTTTCCCAGCGCTGCAACGGCTTCACCCTCCCGCAACAGCCCCCTGAGGAGTCTCAGGAGATTTACAGCTTCTCCCCGTCTCTGCTAACTTGGTTCTAATTAAGTCACTGGCTCACGTTTGCGTGACATTACCGTGTTTTCCCTCGTAATTGTCTGGGATAAAAGTTTGTTTGGCGGTGTTTAAGTCTGAAGGGTCACTTAGGGCTCTTCAAACAGAATAAGACTGAGGCATGGCAGCGGAGGAGAGCGAGTGAAACGCTCGAACCGATTCCACTTTAACACCTGGAGCTTTGTGCTGAGGGGGTGCAAAGCCAACTCCCATCCCACCTTCCAAGGGTGCGAAGCCAAGTCTCCCCCACCCTTCCCACCCCATATTAATGCTACACGGGCAAAGTTTTTTTTACACTGAGACCTAAGGAAATTCCAATTTGTGTTTCCCATGGCAACTGTCCCAGGGGAACATAGAGAAGACATCATTTTTATGCCTGATGTGTTTCTATGTCTTAATGACTGTCTGTTGCTGTTGTTACATTCTTACTTTTTGGACCTATAAACTGACATATGCACATGGAAAAGATTGCCTGGTGTCTGGTATCGGGTACCTGCCTCTTTTTAGATCGATGAGAAAGAATTATCACGCTAGTGAAGTTTGCCACAGTTGCAAGAGTAGCACAAGAACAAGTAACCTCAGCCCAAACTGCAAATACTTCAGGAAATCATAGAAGACTTTACCAGTAACAGGGAATTATAAAACCCTAAACTTCAGCAATAACATTTCTTATGTTTATCTGCATATGTAAATATTGTTGCTCACCCACTGAGACACAGTTTTCATGGTAATGCAGTTTGATTATTCTTTGAAAAAAAAGAAAAAAAAATAGAAGGCAATCTGGAAGGTTTGTTTCAGTGTAACTTGTTTTATGTGTACACAGTAAGTGTGTATATATCCATATTTATATATAAGTACCTAACAGCAATTATAACAAAAAGCAGGTGGGCAAATCTTTATTACTTGATTTTTTTTATAGCAGTCTGTTTCCAAACATAATACTCCAGATTCCTATGAGCAGTTGACTCCTCCAGTATTCATCTCTAATATTTAGGAAACAATTTAGCTGGTTCTCCTATACACCTTCCCCTTACTTGCTGAAATAGGCTCATCTGAAAACTGCAATGCAAGTATTTCAGAAACTACTTGCTACTTCAATAGCAAAGAGAAAAGAAGACGCAAGCTTCAATGTTGATATTGTGTGATGCCTGTTCCAATATGATGCATGCTAACTATCACGTTAAGAAATGCTCAGAGCATTTATTTTAATATAACTTTAAGAAGAACATAAAGATGTTTTCTTCACGATCAATATATTTATGCTACATTTAGCAATAGCAAACTGTATAAGAAGCCATACATGTGAGGTCTGGACATATGCACAAAATGTAGTTTCCAACAGAGCTTACAATTATTAATGAAGGGGCAGGGGAAAAAAAAGAAAGCTTAAAGAAAATATTACTATTATTACTTCCATCTGAACTTTGGGAGAAAATAGTTTTCATACTAGCCAATGCTTAAGTTTCTACAAAAGTCTTTGCTCAAGCGAGCAACTGAAATAAAAATCACCTTTGTCCCAGCTCAGTAGTTTCATTGCTAATCTACTTTTCCTTTAGTTTTCTTTAAATAGATGAAACTGTTGACTGAGAAATTTTTTATTATTATTATTCCATTTTTTTTTTCTTCCTCTCTGCTTTTAGATGTGCTATTTGAAAACCATCTGTTTGAAGTGTTTGTGGTCAGATAAATTCAGTGGACACAGTTCAAAAGATGGGCAAATATTCAGTTTGCCTGGTTTGTAATTGTTCACTTTGTGAAGACTGGTGTCCTGATGGAGTTGTTATTTTAAGGAATGTCAAACAAGCTTTTGGAAAACATGATGCTAAGAAATGCAGGGAAGGATACTTCAGAGAAAATCTGTATTAACATAAACCATTAATATTCAGGGTGTAGAAATATCTAAAAGACAGGAGAAGAGAAAAAAAAGAAAACCAACCCCATAAAATAGAAGAAAGAATAAATATTAGGATGTGGAGTTTCTATGTTTCCTATAAACTCCTATCAGGAAGGTAAATATGGTTTTGTTACTCATATATCATTTGAGTTTAGACATGCAAAATGCATGATCTAAAATCCTATTTTTTAAAACAAGAAGCATAAACTATAAAAAACAACAAAGAAAAACATTTTGACTTTGGAGACTAGTGGAAAACCTCATCTGAAGAGAAACAGTGTTTGACCATTTAATTTTAAACAAGGATTTAAAAATGTACAGGACTGTTTCTTTGTTTATCTCATTTAATTTGGCATTTGTCAATCATTAAAAAAAGGATCACAGGCTGCTGAGTTTACTCACACTCATATCCCTTTAAAGGATCAGACTTTATGACTTACTAGTTCATGTTGAGTTTTGTCTTTGAAATGTATGCATAAGATGAGAATCTTTGTCTCAGAGCAAACATGTCAGTGTTATGGATACTGTGAGAAAGGTTCCTAACAGGCATCAGAAGCTTTCCCATAATAACCTTAGATATGTTTCTCTTATTCAATGTGCTGAGTGTCCTGGAACTCTGTTATTCAGAGCCTACTTAATGCTACCTGTGCAAAGGTCTCCATGGATGTTAATCTCTCTCCATAACACAGACAGATACTTGCTAAATTGCTTGATTTCCCCCCCCCCCTTTTTTTTTGAGGGATAAGGGAGCCCTTGGAGAAACTTCTGGGCTCTCACAACAAAATAGGAGAAAAAAAAAAAAAAAGCCTCTTGGCCCTTATGCCATTTCCATTGAATCTGGCGGTAAAAGTCCTCTTTGAGTTTACTGGGAACAGAACTGAGTCATTTTAAATGCTGTGCTGTAATATAAACCTTTTAAGTCTTAAATATTTCCATACAGTGAGGCAAAGAAGCCTCAAACGTCATCAGAAAGACTGCTTCTTGTTAGGCTGTTACAATGTGCTATTTCTGTTCAAATAACATTTACTAATATGAGAGACAAATAGATTTATACAATTTGGAAGTCTGACACTACAGTTGTGTGTTCACAGCTTTTATACATTATGGTATTTATGAAAATAATTTTGACTTTTCAGTTGTATAAAACAAAGCACAGATGTTTCCCAGAAGCATTTCCTCATTAGGCCTTTTAGCTTAGGCTTACTGGAGTGTAGCGGAGGATTTGGTTACAGTTAAGTTAAAATCAAAATATTCCATGAGTACGGAGGCACTACATGTCAAGGAAGGCGTAAGAAGAGGGAGGAGGGATATGGAAGGAGGAAACAGTCTTCTTCTCCAGCTGTCTCAAATCTTCCACCTGTGGGACCTCAGAGAACTGTAAGTTCTTGTCTTTGACTCTTTTTCCTCCCTTGGTGGTGGCTTTAAAAATGTTTAAGTGAGAGAATAGTTGCAGAAAAAGCCCTTAAAATATCATACTCTGGGAAGGTCAAAGAGGTTTCCTTGTCTGGGTAAAGAGGGGGGCCAGAATTCAAAACTGAATCTCTCTGTGCTCCCGAGTCACTGTGATGTCCTGCCCATCACCTTGTCTTTTCATCCTGGGACACATTGATGGAAACGCAATTTCCATTAATTACCAGTGATGTTCTAACAGGAGAGCATTGTCCAAGTGGCAATTTACCTGATCTCTTGCCAAATATCACCACATGTCTCTTTTCTTTCTTTGTATTATTTCTAACTGTGGTCAATTGTCAGACAATCGTATACTCTTCAGGAGAGGAACTGTCAGTATAGTTGGTGTGTTTACACCATCTTGTGTACTGGCCCAGGATTACAAACATTTTTCATAAACTGTCCTCATCTGAGGAGACAGGTCAGTCTTTCCAAATCTGTATTTCCAAGTAAATGATGATTAGCAAAGAGAGAGAAAAACAAACAAACGAACAAAACCCTCCCCCCTAAAAGGGAAAGCAGAAAAGTGAGAGAGTGCAATATACATCTTGGTGGGGAAGAAGACTTAACATTGTATCTGTGCTTTCATTGCCTCAGGAAATATCTGATGCTCTTTCTAAGAAGTGTATATCCTAAAAATATTTAAAGGTGTTATAAGGGAAACAAAAGCCAAAAAGGTCAAATTGTCAAACTGAATGAAGGAAGAATATCTTTCTGTGAGTTTAAACTGGGGCCTTTTCTACGAAAGAAAAAACAAAGCCATGATGAAAGCAGAGGAACCAGAAAATACTCCTGTAATGGCACTTGTCTATTTAGTGGCAGTTGAGTAACCTCTTCTTGTGCTTTGGGCATGATCTGAAGAACATCTTAACCAGGTATCTCTTAGGACTGTAGTGGTGCTGTATAGATCCCAGTTTCATGTGTTGTGTGTCAAAAGTGGTCTCAACAGTTAAAGGATAACAATGAACAGAAGATTTAAGTCAATGGCGGCTTGCTTCCTCCAGTAACAGGAGTGAAAATGCTCTATAATTACATCCTGAAAATGTTTACTGATATTTATCTTCAATCACTGAAAGCAGTTCAGTCTTTCTTAGGAGAAGAGTGAGCTTAAACATTTACAGCTAAGGATTGCAGCCAGTTGTGCCTTCTGTGCCTTTGAACTCTGAACTGCTGCTGATTCAGAGACTAGCATGAAAATATGAAAACTGAGCTTCGCATCAAAACTGTGGGGAAAAAAATAGAGATTAATATGATGGGTAGCAAAATAGTTTATAGGATTACAGATCTGCATGTAAATGCAAGCATAAAAATGTCCATATTTTTACCAACAGGTCTCTTTGGACATGCTCTAACTGCATTAGGAAGAAACATTATATTTATTGCTTAAATTAGTGCAACATTTTGACTCTAATATTTTCCTGGAAAAGAAAAGAGATTGCTTTTGTGCTTATTAGATAGAGTGGGATGGAAGTGGAATTTTCAGGTAGGGACTCAATGCAAGACTGAGCCTGCATGTGTGCACTAGCATCGGCTGAGTCTCTGTGTCTTTTGTTGTTGCTTTCCTGCAGTACCTCACCTAACCATGTTAATATCTGTAACTGGAACCCTGAAGCACTGTCAAGTAACAACTGTAATAGAAGCAATGATTCAAAAAACTTTATGTGTACCTCTTTTTTTTTTTTCCCCACCTAATACACATCTGAAGCTAAAACTGCTAAAATATTCCTCTTTCCATTACTTCACTTGCAAATCCCACTCCTTTACCTTAATGTCAGCCTTTTACTTCGTTTATTTGTTGGTTTACAGCATCTTTATTTTAGATTGAATTTTTGAGCACAAGTACCACTATTTAACAATGCTCTTCTATCCTCATTTGTACTACTTTCAAGTGCATCTCAGTAGAGCAAAATGAAAAGAAGCATGGTAAAACAGCTTCCTGTTTTGCTGAAAAATTGCAAGCAGTTACAACATAATTAACTTAACCAGCAAGGGAATAAAAATTAAGTGCCCTATTCTTGAGTGATGCATACCCCACATTAGGACTAAATTTCCTGGAAGTTATACACCAGAATATTTTCCAACAGATCTCTATCATATAACATTCACAAAATTTTGTATTCAACCACATTGTTTCCTCAAGTCTTCTGAAATGCAGCAAGAGGACTGCAATTGAGAGAGAAGCAGTGATACACACAAACAAAAAGTTGAGTTTCATCAGTGGGAAAGCTTAGAGAAAACTAAGAATTCTAGAGTATGTTTTTCTCTGACCAGATTTTACCTGAATGATCTATAAAGTCCTTATTTTCTATATTGCTGAGGAAGTAATATTTTTGCTACCTATATCTATAACTGACTATTTGTAAGTTTTGATACAGTAGTAACTACCTATCCAATTAATACCATTTAAATCTTTTTTTAATCTCTCAAACAAACATGTTTATAGGAAAAAATTCCATTTCTTTCAGAATCATTTAGAATTATTTAGATAGGAAGTAACTTTGGAGATCTTCTCATCCAACCTCTTATTCAAAACAGATCTAATTTACTAAGCTGAGTTTGGTGGGTTTTTTTGTTTTGTTTATTTAATATATATTAGTAGTTTTTTTTTGTTATTTTGTTTGTTTTGGGGTTTGGTTGGTTTTGGGTTTGGGTTTTTGTTGTTGTGTTTTTTTTTTTTTGTATTTCAATAACAGTACTTCATGGCAATAACTTGCTGAAGAGTGTATTCCAAACCAACTTTCATTTAATAGGTTTCCCTTTTTTACTTCTCTGCTATGAATGTAACCTGTAGTTACCTTTGGTATCAACAATCCCTGTTCTTCTAACAGTTCAAGTTCACCATTTATTCTGCTCTTGCCTCTTGCATTCAAAATGCAAGAGAATGGAGACTAACCTGAAGATACAGGGTAAAATGCAGTTTGGAAGATGTCGCTTTCTCCTGTGTCAGAGGGTTTATAATACCATATTCTGAAGTATAATAATATCTTCAAATCAAGATTATTGCTTTGAAGCTAAAGGTAATTAAATCATTCTTCCATCTTTAAGCCCAGAAGAAAATGACTTGGTTTTCCATATACTTCCAGAGATGATGAGTTGTTGATTTATGATCCTACTCAAGTTACAGGAGGACTGAAGAAAATGTTAATCTGAAGGCCTAGCTTTTCTCTCAGTTCTTCCTGTATAATTCCAACTCACTTCCTCCAATGTGGATGAATTTATTCCAGTTTTACACTGTTTTGACCAACCCAAGATTTATTTTATAGTTTGTATCAAAGAATTGGACTGTTTCCTTCTATCTTCAGTAGATGAGCTTTCTCTTGGTTGGTCTGCTGTTTCTCTCCCATGCTTTTTCTATTTTATAATTATATATTTAAAAGAACAATGACAAACTGTCTACCTGAAAAACTATTACACACACAATTTTGCACACTCTGGTATTTTAAAAAGTCCCCTTAGACCATGAAAATGTGCACAATTAAGTAGTCCTGAGCAAATTTTATTTAGTTACTTAGATATTTATTTTTAACCTTACATTGTAATTCATTTTATGACTTTCTTTGTATTAGCTGTATAGATACATATAGGCAAAAGAGTGAGATGCTTTGAAACACTTGGAAACAGATTTTGCAGAAGAGCCCTTTAAACTCTGGAAGGATCCTGTGAAGAATTTGGTAGTGTTTAGAAACCATCCAAAGTAGCTATGACAACTTAATGTTCCAAGGCCAAGATCTTGTGCACATACCAAATCTCTGACACTATCCAAGATCGTTATCCAATGTGAAGAGGAAACTGTAAAATTAGAATTGCCTAAAACAACCCCTAGAGAGTATTGCTGACTCTTGAGAAGATTTTATTTTTTTTAAATATGTCTAAAAGACAGCTTTTTCTTAAAATTTCTAAACCAGGAAACTTGTAAAATAGAAGAAAACCATGAAAATAATAAGATGTCCACAAATGCTGGAAAAATAGATTCCCAGCTAGCTTGCTTCTTTGTTACTTGCTGCAATTTCTTTAACCTTCTTTGGCCAATTAAATGGACTTGGACTGTTTTAGAAGCCTGTAAAACATACTAATATAATTTTCTTGGGTGTATATTTTAAATGGGAGTGGTATCTAATCTGTGTTTCAGCTTCCTCTAATCTGGATCATCTGGGATTAATTCTAAATGCAGCTGAGGAAAGAAATGCTCAGTGAGGCTGATCTCAGCAAAGGCAGGTGGTTCTACACCAGTCAATCACCATGTACCTGGTACAGGCAGTTCAGATGCTGATCATATTTTTTTCTTGTATTACATATGGAAATGCAGCATTCTAACTGATGAAAATCTGCTTTGCTATGCAATAAATATGTAGGCCACAGTGCCCGCAAGCTGTGTTTCATGGTAAAAGCTAGGCTCTCTATTAATTCTCTTCATTATTGATTGTTAATATTGTTTCTGCTTTGTGTCCCTGCATATGCATAGCAATGAGATTTTTGGATCCTGGTGGCATTGATTGCTTTCTGTTTCTCTGGATATGTCAGAGTTCTACAAGACAGGCTTTTCTAAAGAAAATGAGATCTGGAAAATGCATTACTAAAGGTCCCAATTCTAAAAAAATGGGTGGATAAATGATGTTTTGTTTTTAGCAGACATACTGAGGTTTTAGACATTGGCTCAGGTAGAACCATACGTTTTACTAATGACATATATAGCTGTCTTCGTATAAAGCATTTCTGGCCACTTTAATGAAAGTAAAGAGAGAGAGTGATATATCTGGATAAATAGGAATAGATGGTAATTTTCATTATTCCTCCTTTCCCCTCTCCTTTTACTAGCATCCTAGTGAGTGATTACCTGGAGAACTAAAAGACAAAATGATCAAATCTCCTCTTTAGTGAATTTGAAACAGGAACTTCAAAATAGATATCCCAACTCAGAGACAAATTCTTTAAGCTTTGCCCACGGAGGGTCATGTTCTTGAATGCTCTTCATCTACTGATTTAATTGAGCTGAAGTATTTTTGTCACTGAAAAAAAAATGTTCAGATGTGTTTGCCAGATTTTACATAAGTTAAGGATTGATTTGATTTGTGAAAATTGCCTTTTCAGTGAGGAACTAATCCAGGAGAAATTCTCCACTGTTACAATGGCTATCTGCAAGTCAGTGTTAATTTGGCAACCTTAATGCAGCAGATTTTAACTTTAACACTCACTTCTTATTAATGTACCATATTGCAGATTTTATGAAAGTATATGTTTTCAAGTTTTTTTAAGACAGGAAATGCAAAAGATAGGCATTTTATAGGGGTGTGACTTTCATTATGTTGTACATATCCTGTACGTTTAATTACTTTTTACTTAAAATAGCAATCACTAGGTTAAAGCACATATTTAGTAATCAAAGACGTTTAATGTACTGCCTAAATACAAAGAGCCTTATTGAAGCCTTATTGTATGTTTCAAGAACTTTGTGGTTTCCTGATTTTTAAAATAGCCAGTGTTAATATTGCATTATCGCCCTTTTCCTTTATTTATTTGATACATAACTTAAGATGTCTGACTGGTCCTGGTTCAAGAGTTACAGACTTTCTCTCAGTGAAGATTCCTTTGTTTTTAAATCAAGTGAATCAGAAAAAAAAATCTGTGAAAGGCTACAAGACCCTTCAGGATTGTGGAGAATGCACTTGGTGATAGCAGCTCAAAATAAGGACGGGTGAAGTGGTATGAGCCTGACATGTATATAGGGATGACACACTACTTTCTGATTCTTTTTTTTTTAATTATTGTTATGATTGTCAGATCTTTTTATCTGAGTCTCTGTAGTGAGGTATGTTGAATATACTGCAACTTTCCAAACCAAAATACTGAAGTAACCCACATGTAACTATAAGGATGAACAAGCTGTCATTTCTAACAGCAGGCACGTGAAGAAAAGCTGTTTCACATCACTTTGTTTCCTGCTCTAAGCTGTTTATCAAACTGTGTAGCAACTCCTGGTTATATTATTTTTCTGAAGAGCTTCATATGAAGAGTTGGTTTCAGTTTGTTTGGGGCTTGAGTTTGGTTTTGGTTTTGTTATTTTTTTTTATTCCTGCAAGGCTATTGAGATCCTATAGCAAAAAACTACTAAATATCAACAAGCAAAAAAAAGAGATAATCTAGCATTAATGTTCCATGTATTCATTTAAAATGCATATTAATTTTTTGTAACTTTCTTATCCTTGAACTAGATCTGGAAGTAGGATATCTGTAAACCCACTTATAAAACAAATTAATGAAACCTCTTCTGTGAAAAAGATTTTGCATGGCAGTGGTTCCACATGTTCTAAAAAAAAAGTGGGTGTTTTCTTCTGCTTTACAAAGCTGAAGCTGATTCTGCTCTGATGCACATCATGATTCTGCATCTAACGTACCAGCAGTAATAAGTAGCTTCACCAATTGCCGCCTTAGTGTAGCAATCAAAAGCTCCTACCTCAGAAAACACAGTTCCAAAGCAGTTCTGACTTTTTCTGTGATCCATCAGTGTCATAAGTCTTTCCATCTTTTTTTTTGGAGGGCATAAATTCTTTTGTTTCAGTAGTTGGAGTAGAGAGGCAAGCAATCTTACTAATACATGCAGAGTTAACTGAGCTTTTCAGATTGGTGTTGGAGATGTGTCTTTCAGGGCTAGACCTAAATTATTTTGCTTACATGATGACGTTAACCTGAGTGTGGAATAAAAAAGCCAAACAAAAAAAAACCCAAAATCCCCCAACAAATCCCACCTGCCCAGTGGAGCTCAGCCAACAAGGTTCCAGGTGTGGACACAGCTGTGCTGCCAGGAGAAAGCTGCTGCCAAATTAACACGTGGAGTTCAGAGCCTAATCCAACTATAATGGCACAAAACCTCATTCATTTGACAAACCTTGCACCCACGCTACAGAGCTGTGCTGGTGTAACCCTGATGTTGACTGTAACTGTAGTTAAAATGTACCTTGCATGAGAACAAAGAGAGGGTAAAGATACTGAGTGCTGAGAACACAGCAAGGGTTGTTGGCAGTTGTGGTAGTAGCTGTCCCTTTGGACTCCAAGAGCCCCTTTGGAAACTTCCCACTCCATAAATAATTTTTGTTTCCCCCTGGAAATTAATGTTTCTTGTGCATGCCAGTTTCCACTGGCTGAAGGAACATCTGCTGATGTGACTAGGTTTTCTTTTCCTCAGAAAAACTGAGCACTTATATTCTTGCACTGGCAGCTTTCTTATGCTAAAGAGTGTGTCGTCGGAGGATTGTTCCATGTAGGAGAAAGGATCTGGGTCTGCAGATATGTCCCAGTGGGAGTGAAAAATGGCCCTAGTGTTTAGCAGATACCACAGTTAATGAGAACTCTCTCTGCCTGCATCCTAGTCACAGCAAAAGGACTGCACAAAACCATAACCCATCAGTATATCAGGTTGAAAGTATTTATTTCTTCTGTCATCACATGCACATGCCTTGAGTTATCAGAAAATCATAAGAGAATTACACCAGTGAGGAAATATTTGAAGGTCAGCCCAGGATCAGTCTGGGTTGACAGGTGATGATTGTTCTTTTAATGAGCTTTCTGTCTCTGATACCTGTAGATATAGGAGTAGTTGTGTTCCTGGAAGCTGGCAGCTCCAGGACCCTTTAGTGTATGTTGATTTGTTTGGTTACAAAAATCAACCATCTGAAGCACTTCTGCAGAGAAAAGAAGTCACTGAACAGTGATACAATAGGTGTGATTGGAGTAAAGAAGCTGAAGTTTGTTCACTGTTTTTTCCAGTATGAGAAGTAAAGAACACCAAATAGAGTTCAAATTACTCAATAGAAAATATAGAGGTTAGAAAATATCTCTGATTTCTGAGTGGAGTCATTTGGAGGCTGGATGAGTGTTCAGGGCAAGTATTTGTATCATTGCATTGGTCTTAGGCCTCTGGAGTCTGGAGTAAAGCGGCTGTTTCTACTGCATTTTTTTCTTGTTAAGGAGTCAAAATCTAAATAACTTCCTGGCTGACAGAGAGGTCCTGTGAAGACAAAGAGCTGAGGCTGCAGATGAGAAGGGTATAAAAAATGAGAAGAGGGGAATGCTGCCAGAATTTCAGTAGGAAGTTCTGAAGCAACCAGAAGAGTGGTTGCAGCCTAGCACACAGTGTTCATGTATATACATTTTCCCTTGTATTGGGTAGCAATGTAGGTATGATAGCCCTGTCAGCAGTGCACACATCTACATCTCCACAAAGAAGTCTTCAACTTACATTCTCTGTGGACCAAGTTGCTCGTAGCTTGGAGTGTAAGCTGGCCTCACCAGTTGTGTGATGGTAAAAGGGACAGCCTCTTGTGATGGTAATAGGGGCAGTGACTTTGTGATCTAGTTGCTAGGAAAGGGAGTGAGAGGAATATGAGCTTGTACAACTGTGTTGGGGGCACATTGTGGAGGTACACTGGCCAGACATTGTTGGGGCTTGCAGTAGTGCTGGATTAGAAGTGACTATTGAAGCTCACAAGGCAGAGAATCTCTTCAGTGTTTTCTCTGGGTTACTTTTGCACAGGAGTTACCCAAGACAGAAGAGCATTGGATTCAAACTAACCCTTACGTGCTAGAATAAGTTGTGAGAGGTACAGTCGCTGCTCATGCAGTGTGCTGAGTGAGCAGCTTGGGACTCACACAGTCCCACCAGCCCACAGACCACTGCTGTTAGAGACTTGTTAAGGGGAATGTAAGTGGTGGCAGATCTCTCACTGCACTGCTGAGGCAGCTGTAGCCTTTGGCTGGTCCTCAGGAGGGTCTTGGCCAGGGGCCTGGTGGAATCCTCAGATGTTACAGAGGGGGCCTCTTTTCCAGCAAGAGAAATGTGTGTTGGGCTGCGATTTGTAGTTTTCACATTTGCTGCTGACATGAAGGCTTGCACTTTTTTGTGGATATGGCCAGGGAGGTGGGTAGCAGGTCTGGATGCAAAGGCCAGCCGACATGAGAAGGGAAGCAGTCTCTCACGGTGAGCGGCCCTCTGATGCTACATGAAAGCCTCTTTGGTTGCTGCCTGCAAGGATGAAGAAAAGAGTTAAATGGTTGTTTCAATGAAAGCATTAAAAGTTTTTTATTTTAATATTAGGAATTGATCATGATAATTATTGGTATTGTTGTACAGATGTGATAATGTAGATATTTAGCATAAATATGTTACAGTGTAATGTTTTGACATTGTTAAAATGAAATTAGTGAGTCAAATGGCAATCTTGACAAACTATGTCCTATGGAAATTTTTCAGTTGCTTGTTTCAATTGAAGCTTAAGAAAATTATAATTCAAGTACCAGAATTTCTAAATTAATTTTCAGAAAAAATAGTTCTTCAAAACAATTTTCAAGTTGCACGATACAGCGATCAAACAGAATTTATTAGTGGCTCCCTTATTGGGAGCAACGTTTGTTGGACAGAGACTGATAGGCTAGCAGATATGATTTCAGTCAGACTAGCTTTTTTAATTGGGCAGAGAACATGATATAAGATCTGCTGTTTTCCCACCATGGAGGAAATGATCTAGCATGGGCCTAGAGACAATGGTAGCCTTCCTAGAATCACAGAGATGGAAGAGTGAACCAGAAGAGAACACAAAACATTTTTTTTCCAAACTAGAAAAGCCTTTGCCCCCAAGTATTTTTAACTCACATATTTCAGAACTTGTCAGACAATTGATTAGCAATCTGTTGCTGAACTGATGTATTCATCTAATGCGTGGTTTCACTTAGCAACTACAACACGTACAGCAGAGTTGAAAAAAAATGAACTGGAACTCTATGCAACATCTTTTATTCAAAACAGATGTATTATTTGGTATATGTTTAACATTCTCCACATAATCCCAACTTGATCCTTAACCATCATGCATTAGACTGTTGCTTTTAAAGAAGATGAAAATGGGCTGCTAAACTGCTGCCCATATAATCTGAATTATTTTCAGCCCTGTTGTTAAAGCTTAGAGATAAAATTCTCTTTTGAACTAAGGTTGAAGGCATTGTGTTTGATATATCAGTATAATTCCTGCAATATAAATACTCATAAATTAAGTTAGTGGTATGGTATGATTTCCCGTAATCTGTTTCCAGAATCAATATTCTATTGAATGAACTCCTTATTTTAACTTCTCACTTACTGACCTGGTGGCACAGCTGTAATGTGTGCTTGATCACTCAGTCTCCTGCTTTTTTTTTTTTCCTTTCAGTCAAATTTGACCATGTGTCAGTGTAGACAGGGTAGGTTTTTGGAAGCATTGTGCTTAATATTGTGTGGAGAAAGACTGAAAATGGCACTATCATGCCCTAATGTATAAACTCTCATCTAAACTTCCTGTAGTAATTTAGAAAATAGCTATGTAATATTACCCCAATTTTATGGGCAGGTAAGCTGCAGTTATGATTATTTTCTCTTTAAAGGATGCTTAATTTTAAGCACCTAGTATTACATTTACTTTTTTAAGTGTGTGTTTTACTTTAAAAAATCTTTTATTCATAGCAAAAATCATTTAGTTTTTTTGCCCAAGATATATTGCTAGCTTCTGCTAATGAGTGTGTAACCTTGTGCACACCAAAAGACTGTTTATTCTGAGCAGATAATATCTCAAGACTGTTTATTCTGAGCAGATAAAATTATCTCACCTGTTGAATCCTACTGGGATGGCTAAAAGCAGCCATAGATGAAGATGCTCTGCAGTAGGTTTGATGGTTGGAGTGGTCCATTGCCATGTGATATAGCTCAGCCTTCTCCTCTGGTTTTTAGCCCTCATGACTGCATGAAAAAGCCAAACTCTAAGCAGCATGATTGCCACGTGCTTCTCTGGTTTTAGCCCCTTTTGATTTGTATTAGAGTAACATAAATTATTTATTAACATTAGTAGGACTAAACTTTCTGCTGAATATTCTTCCTAGCAGGCAGTACTTGATGTACTTCGGAGGTAGAGGCAATGACAAAGATTCATGATAATTTGGAATTGTACACTTGGTTTACTTTTGACAAAATTGTCACTGCAGAGAAGTTGATTTGTGTGCTTTCTTCCCTCCTGCTACTTGTGCATAATTATACACTTCCCACATAAATCTCCACAAGCCAATTGTCCCTTGTATTTAGAAATTACAAGACTTCTAGACTATAGAGACTGGCGCTTCCCAGTACTTGGTAAAACCCACTGAGAATGAGACCAGTTGTCTTGTTAAGAATATAGTAAAGCAGAAACAATGGTGTGCATTTGTGGAACATTTTAGAGGACAGACATCATTACTAGCTAATATAAAATACAATAAAAAATGAAAACCCTACAATGAACACTTGAAAAAAAGCAACCAAAAATACTCAATGTTCTGCATCTCCTGTGAAAGAAGCCTTATCCTGAAAGCAAAATTGCAGCTTTCATCACATAACCATTCTTGATTATAAAGGAAAGTTAGGTATATGAAATCTAATATCTGAATAAAGATATCAAAGAAGATCACAAAAGTTTATTTTAAAAAATGTAAATAATATCAAAGTTACAAAAAAACACAGGCTTTTCTAGAAGGAAAAATTGTGTAAGTACTTATGTCTGGAAATATGGAAATACTTATTTAATGATAACAGCAACAATAATAAATATAATTAATATAGTAAACAAAATACTCATAAAACACTTATTTAGCATATTTATAACAAATCATGGTACCTTCCTCAACAACATGTAGTAACACATACTCCTGTGCTGTATCCTTTTCAAGAACATAAAAATTACTAATAATCACCATCAGTTCACACATACCTTTAGGTACTCCAAGTCTCCCTGGAGCTTTGGGTTGCTACAGCAAAACCTGTAGCTACATCTTTAAGCTGCATTGCCAGTGATTTAATGATCTCCCTCTCTTCAAACAGTTCCTTTCTCCCTTTTTTCTTTGCCCTTGCTTGTTCTGTGTCTGTGCTTTATAGTCTACACCACATTTAAACATACAGTGATTCCACTGTGGGCTTTGGGGCTGGAGGGAGGAATGCAGAGGAGTACTAACAGAAAAATTGCTCTTTCTGTGGTGGCCTGAACAACTGTATTAGCTGAAACCACTTTTTAAATCAGTGTTTAAAAATGATTTTCTGATGTGGTAAAAACTATTATATAGATGGAGTTCAAGAAGGCAGAGGATATGTGAAAGCACATTTTTATAAAGGGAAAACTGGATTGTTTTATAGTTAGGAGTTCTGTACTGAAAATGCCTCTATAGATGGAATTTCCAATTTCTTTGTCCTCAGACATTTTATTCCAGATGAGCAAATAGAATGAGCAAGAATGTTTAAGTTGTTGCTTTCATAGACATATTCTGAAAACTTTTACTTGCAAATCTTGGCCTGTAGGTTTATATGTGGATAAGGCCAACAAAAAACTCTGAGACATCACAGATGTACTGCCAATTCATTTGTAGCCTCATTGCTGAGAAATTACCTGAAGCCAGCGAATACTAACTTTACATGAACGTGATATGAACCTGTTATCTGGCCTCATATAGCTCCATAGAATTGTCCAGTACATTGATCTTAATGTCTACAAATAATTCAAACTCTGTGAAGGCTAGTGTTATTTACTAATGGAGTTTAAAATGGAATTTGCAAGATCTGACATTCCTGAGGGCAGTTGTGTAGTATTAAAGGATGAAGGAAACAGACCTCCTAAAGTAGCCACTGTAAGAAAAGAACAAGCAAAAGGCTACTCCTGGAAAATGCACTGGCACAACAAAAAAGTATGGTAGTCTGGGGAAAAAATAAGTTGAAGCAGAACAATATTATATCAGCTCTATATGCTTTTAATAAATAGTTGGTAAGTCTTCCATGAGGAATTTTGGTTGAGTTTTGTCTCATTCAGGGATAGAAGTTGTTAATTTAGTCCCCCAAAGAGCAGAACATCCTGAGTAGGCACATGTTAGAAGTTTTGTTACATTGGCATAGGAAGTTATTTTTTCATAAAACATGTAATTTATTTTCTCATTTCAAACAGAATTAAAGGCCTGGGACCTGATCCAGAGCTCTCTGAAGTCACTAAAATCTGCACAGAGCTTCTATGAGCTTTAGAGCACACTCTTTCTTTGTGCTCCTTTATCTTGTATTTTTATTAATCACCATTTATACAACAGTTCGAAAACTTCATAGAATGCAAGGCACACAAAGAATTTGCTCAGTCTATACAAAGCTGACAGTGCAGTACAACAGGATAGAAAGGGAAGGATACTGCACCCAACAAAAACAGCTTCTAACTTCCCTACTTGCTGACTAAGCATAGAAACAGTTTTGCAACTCACCTTTGACTGGATGCAACTGACAACTTACTGCCTGGGTTCATACTTCTCCTGGTAAACTGTGATTCGTCTAGTCTCCATTCTACAGAATAAAGGATTTGGATAATCAATGACACTCATCTGCTCATATTTAAACATTTATGGGATAGATGTTGACAGATGATCTCACCATCTAAACTCCCTTTGTACTTGGTGGAAGGACAAAGACACTTTTGCCTCATTTTTCTGTATGGATTTGCAAATAAGCAGACAAATGTAAAAAAAACTCACAAAGGTTGTTTTAAATGGTATAATGGAAAAACTTAAGGAATCAGATGCTCTTCTTAAGCTTGTTTTTTTTTTTGTCTGTGCTTTGCCAGCACAAAGTAAAGTCTATGCTTTGAACAGCCAGAAGTATGAATCTATTGGAACTGCAGCAAAAATGTGTACAGCATATAAAAATACAAATAAAATTCAGGGTAGGTGACATCTTCGGTATGTATGACTGAATATTCTGTTCACAAATAGCTATTGTATTAAGGGTGTGGGAACATCTACAGATAACTCTGATGAAGCTTCATTTCAGTCATGTTAATAAGGCATTCAGCATCCTGCTCCTCTTTTGGCCTTTTTAATTACTGGACCTAAAACTGTATCATCATTAATACAGAGAGATATTCTGTTTTGCCTCATGTCCAACTGATCAACTTTCCCCTTGTGGTTCATCCTGCAGTCTCCTTTTGAAGGAGACAGGCAACTTGGGAGTCATGGACTCCAGAGAGTGCTTAGTTTCCTGAGAATAGATACAATTGCTGTTGTCTTTGTGCAAAGCCATTTCTCTTCGTATAAAATCAGTATCTTGTCCATCACCAAAAGCTTTTCTGACAAGGCTAAGCTCCAGAGAAGTCTCAGCCCTCCCTCAAAACATCTGATTTTTGAAGGTTACAAAAACAGCCACCCTGGCACATTTGGGATCACAAGGAGACTGATAAAAAACTTGGAAGACAGACACTTCCCAGACTGAGCTTTCTGTCATGAAAGCAGACGCCATAATGCAAACCTGACTGTTTTGCTGCTGCTGCAAATGAAGATGGAAAACTTTTTTTGTAGTCAGTTTCTGTTTCCTAGTTGTTCATGAACTGATGAAGTCCTCTCATATTTCATTAACATAATCAGTGAGTCACCATTGTAAGCTGATGAGACAGGCAGATAGATTTGGAGGCGTTCTTGAATGCAGCTAGAAGTAAGTGTTATGTACTTAGGAGATCTGTGTTTGACAGATAACAGCCTAGTCCAATTTGTAGGGCTAGGATATGTCTACTCTACACTGGAGTGTAGAGTGAAGTGCCATGACTTTTTTTTATTGTCACTCTGATTGCTTTGTGTCCTGATTTAAGAACAGTCAGCCACAAAGCACTGCAGAGCCATTCACTCAACCCCACCCCGCATCCTCACCTCATGTAGGGGTGAAGGCAAAGGCCCCAGGGAGATTGGAGGACAAAAGGTAACTTAGGGCCTCGTGGATTGAGACAAGGGTAGAGAAGGCTCCCTCATCAGTTATGGTTCTGGGCAAAGCAGACTTGACTACTTGACTTAGGGAAGAAAACTGAAACAGTTTAACCTACTACCAACTAGAAACTGAACAGAAAGAAAAAAACAGTCTCTTCTCCAACATACCTCCTTTGTCCCTGACCTCAGGGTATATGTGGCCACTTCTCTCTTACCCTACTTTTGCCACCTGCTCCCTCTCCTCTCTTCTGGTTACTCTCCCTATAAAATTATCTGAGAGGTAGGTCTGATTTATAGCTGAGAGAAGTTTCAAGCAACTTCTTACAGGGGCCATCACTGCAGTCCCTTCCTCATCACCAGAAATGTCTCTGCAGAAACTTAATGCACTTTGATAGAGTGAACCAGCAGAGAAAGCGGTTAGTGAGAAGAAAACCAAGCACAACAAACCATCACATTCCTGCAGGGTGCAGTGTCTCCATGGACATAGTTGGGTTCTGCTGCTCCTTGTGATGGTGCTCTCCAGGGTGGCATGAAGATCTTTGCGCCACACAGTTTCACTACAGAGCTCCTAGTGGCACACTACATTATGACTGAAAGCTAGTAGTTTTCTTCTCTTTACCACATCTTGATACTGAAAAGACTTCACCAGTTCTGTCAAAAGAGAGGTTTTGCTGGTGTAATTAAAAACTACTCATTTGATACAAACGTCTTGTATTACAGCAAAACGGCTGTTTCATCCACATAATATTGACCGTGTTTTCACTTAAACCAAATCTCATTACTGATGTTTTAATATTTATGCTACATTTACATAAAGTTTACTGGCAAAATATGTCTTTCCTCTTGCTTGTTTATGTGTTTCATTGTTCAGCACATCTGAAGGGTTTAGCCATCAACAAAACTAATGCAGTACAAATCTCTGATCTCATTGTGGCTTTCTCTCACTATCTTGTATATTATGCTTCAATTACTCCTGAAGGCATGTTTCAGCTCCCAGCTGTTTCCTACTTTTCTATCTCATGGGGAGCAGCACTCATCTGCTGAAGATTCTTGGGATGTTGCTGTATGACTGTGTCTGTGTCAGTTGCAGGAACCAGTGAATGTGCGAACAAACACAGCTAGAGGTGGACAACCTGCTAAGCTCTGCATTAGATGCATACACTTGGAATTTTATTTTGTCAGGGACACAGTATCTCCCTGTTTAGACCTTGCATGGCACTACATGGGGATGGATGGATGGATAATTGTCCTTGATCTTTAATGAGAGTCAGGTGTCTCTCGTGCCTCTGAAAAATCACTCTGATCTGATTTGAGAAAGTAACTGTTATCTTACCAGCCAATTCTCTCACTATATTACTTCATACTTTCTAGCACCATAGGAACATCATGTTCATATATGAGGGAGGATTTTGACTCTCTGACTGGACCTGGGTGTCATCAGTTCAGTGTTACTATTCAGACAAGGAAAGAAATGCTACACAATGGTGCCTATTCATGCTTGTAATACAACAGTATCACACCAGCTGCTGTACAAGCTTGCTGTGAAAATTACCTGCAGAGCAGCTTTCATCTTGATAAATGCACACAGGAGAGGTCGTTTGCTTGTATTAGCAAGAGTCTTCAAAAAAACCAGAAAGTGATATATCATGAAACTGATTCTTAGTTTTAAAATTTTCATTAATGAGAGGCACATGTAAATCAGGACAGATTCACACATGAACCAGTTGAAATGGGAGAAAAACTCATGGTAACTCAGTATGTGACAGCTGATTAAATGTGTCTGGGAGCATCCAGGGCTCAAGGGGCCAGCTGTCCTGGAACAGCCCACATTTACCTTACCAAACTCCTGTCCCTGAACCAATATGTTTGCATGCAAATTGCCTACCGGGACCAATTCCTGTGATGTTTCAGCTGTCAGATTGTGGCCAGGAATTATTTGGAAGAGTTTTAGTTGGCCCAGGCCAAGCAGTGCCAGAGAACGTGCTAACAGCACAGTCAGTCCTGTCCCAGGGCACATGAACAGCTCAGGCACTGAATATATTAGCCTATATGTAGCTACTGATTTTCACCGTTCCTTGGTTCTTAAGTTTGTCAAGGTCACGGTCTTACAGGCATTAGTCAGTGCTTCACTGCTGGTGGGCCCTCTCTAGAGCTCTGAGGTGTATTTAACTCACAAATCACTGTGTATTTTAATTTCTGTGATGGGGAAAATACAACTTTGTGAGAAGTTCTTCTTGATAGTAAGCATGCAGAATTGCCTTTCTTTATGAAAAGAGCAGAAAAGAGACAGTACCAAACAGGTCAGTCATACCTGATGGATCTCCGTGATTTACAAGATAAAATCACTGGATTTGTGGGGGAGGGGAGGGCACTGGATGTCACTTTAGCAAAGCTTTTCAACATTGTCCTCTACAATGTTGTTGTACCCAAGTTAGGACTTGAGAATCTTCATGGGTAGACAAATGGGGACACAAAAAAATGTTTGGACGGTCAGGCTTAGAGGGTAGTGATGAGTGGTACTCTAACAGGAGTACAGACTAAGGCATTTAGTGCCTGAGCTGTTCATGTGCCCTGGGATGGGACTGACTGAGCCATTAGCATGTTCTTTGGTACTGCTTGGCTTGGGCCAACTAAGACTCTTCCATATAATTCCTGACCACAGCCTGACAGCTGAAACATCACAGAAACTGTTCCCAGTAGGCCATTTGCATGCAACATATTTATCTAATGGTACTCTAGCATGAGGTCATTGCCAAGGGGAGCACCACAGGAGTCTCTCCTGGGACCAATCCTGTTCAGCAATGACCTGGAGGAGGCATTGGAGTACATTTAAGAAGTTTATAGGTGATACCAAATTGCAGGGAGCAACTGATACACCTGAGGGCAGGGCTGCTATTCAGAGGGACCTAGACAGGCTGGAGGAATGGATCAACAGGAACCCTACAACAGGTATAAATGCAATGTCCTGTGCTTGGGAGGGAAGACTCCCTGCAGTTACACAGACTGGGGACTGTGCAGCAGCTCTGTAGGAATGGTCCTGGGAGTCTTGGAAGACAGCAAGATGAGCACGAGCCTGTGCTGTGCCCTGGCAGTGGTGACAGATAATAGCATCCTTGGCTGTATTAAGAGGATCACAGTCAGTAGACTGAGGGAAGTTGCCATCCTCCTTTACCCAGCACTTGTTAGACTGTTTTGCCCATCCCTCCTGATAAAAATAAAGGTATCAATAAAAAGAAGCAAGTTCAGTGGAGGACCAGCAGGATGATCTGGAGCTGGAGCACTTGTCTGCTGAGGAGAAGCTGAGGAAACTGTACTTGTTGAGCAGATCAGACTGAAATCCCTTCCAACTTCAATTATTCTGTGAAACAGGGTCAGAGCCTCTGTGATACATTGAGGCTCCTCCAAAAGGTGCTTGCATGCTCAGCTCATGACAGTATTAGTGAGGTGACAGCTTATTTACAGCATTAGCCCTACACAATGGCTATAAATAGGTAGGAAATATGTGCAGATTTAGAATGTTAAAACCACAAGTGTAATAAATATCTCAGTATAATGTCACTGAGTTACTGCTAAGAAGGTAAAGCAGACCATCAGATGTTCTTTTTTTTTTTTTCCCAAAGCCCCCCAAAATTCACAGATGATTTCATAGAGGCATTTTATGAATAACTTACTTCAACAACAAGATTTGTGGCTTGCATATCATTGTGGTAACACTACTGCAGCTGCTCTTTCAACAGTTTGGCTTACATGTATGCACTTCACCCAGCAATTAAAATACATACTTTGAGTAGTGTGGTAATTCAACACACAAAATTTCCTAGATGGGCTGCAAATTCCTAATTATATGTTTTTACAAGCCATTAAAGTTTCGTAACCTTTTTGCATAATTGTTGTTCTTACTCTCCTTTTCACCTTACAATGTCTCAACACAGATTATTTTTTAGAAAGCCAAGAGCCAGGCAGTGTTTCTAGAGAAAATGAACAACTGAAAATGTGTCGATATGGTATTCAGTGGTGGTGTCTTACACCGTATTACATGAGATTACTGATCTAATGTAACTTGACATTTTACAAGAACATGAAGCATCGGCCCAAAACTGTCATAAGATATGAAAGCACTTTTGCCAGACCTAGAAAGCACTGTAGAATGATAATATGTCAATTAGAGGTGTCCATTTTTGTTACTTGCAGTCAATGGAAGACAGCTTTCTCATCCTTCCTTCCAGATAAATCATCCATACCAGTTATGAATGAGAGATTGAAACTGTGCATTACTCACCCTTGTTAATCAAGAACAGAAAGGGCTAAATTCTTCACCTTTTCTGGCATGAATCATGACTTTTGAACTTAGTGGGAGCTTCTGGGTTGTTCAGTGTAATTAGGGTATCCCAATCAGTCTGATGTTCTCTGAATATAGTTGGAACTATTCCCGTTTTTCAACCATACTACTGATGAAAGACAGCAAAGATCCTCTGGATTGGCCATTTAATTATTAAGAAGTAGCCTAAATGTTTATCTCTTATGCTGGTAACAAGTTTCAACCACTGAGGTCACCGGCTGAATTTGAAAGATGAGCCTGAAGTTAAAAATCACCCATCTTATAAGCTGTCTGACTGTCTTTCCTATTTCCTTAAACACAGTTTTGTACATTTTTTTGGGTATTCCTATTGAATATGGACAGACTTGCTTTTCTTCTCCCAATTTCTTTCCTTCTCCCTCAATTTCTTGGAGTCATGTGGTCTGAATCAGCCATGCTGGATCCCTGGAGGTGGTGGGGTTGAGTGGGATGAATTCTGCAGCCTTTGATCAGAGATCTTGTTTTCTATAAAATTAAGCTATGACAGGTTGCTGATGACTCTTACTACCTTGATTCTCTAGTTTTGGTGTCGCTGTGTGTTCAAGTATAAATTGATAGGCCATTTGGGCCTAACCTATCATTTAATTTTCTTGCTTTTTGAGGGTACTGGTAAATTTAAATCTACTTATTAAAGTCATACTGTGGAAGGATGCAATAGTAAGCTGGCTAATGTGACAGCTGACTGGCCACATCTTATTAGTAAAAAAAAAAAGAAAAAGTATCAATATTTGATATATCTATTGTGGGCCCTTCCAGATTGTTTCCGTTAGACATCATATTTCTTGTATCAATTAGCTTATCACTAGGAAAAAATGGATTTATCTTCATTGATATCAATCTAACATAATAATAGGAAAGTCAGAGTGTTAAATCAGGCATACACTTGGGGTTTCTCTGTCAGAAAAACTGAAATACTCATAATCCTTCACTTCAAATAGGTTTTCCCTTTCAAAACCAGATGTAAGTCATGTAGCCATCTGATCCTTGTTTCCTTTTGAAACGCCTGTCTGTGTAATACCAAGTTCCACAGCTTTAGTTCTTCCCTAACTGAAGCTAGTAGCAAAATTTCCATTGCTTTTAAGAGGGAAGGAATAGCTAGTACCAATGCTATTTCAAGTATGTAGAAATTTTTCAGCTGGTTTTAGTAGAAGCTGGAATAAACCTCTGGTCTCTGTCTGAAGTTCTGACCCATTTAGTTTGATATTTTACCAAAAACATTTTCCTGCAGCTGGTGTTCAGTTTACATTGGTTAAGGTATTCCAAATCTCAACTGCTTATTACACAAAGTAACCTTGCCTGTTGCGAGAAGACAAGGGTAAATGTTGGTGTTTTGCGTTTCAGTCTTTCCTTTCACTATTCTATTCTTTCTAATAAAAGAAGACTTGACCTAAAGGCTCCTGAAATCAGGCACAAAGCATCCACTGAAAAGGGTTTTAAATTTTGAAGGCAGTTAAGTCACATACAGTCATTCCTCCATGATGGATATTTGCAGCTGGGGATAATAATAGTCTTTAATATTCTTTCTGATAAATCTTTGATAATATATTTAATATATCCAGTGAAAAATTTAAAGCACTAAATACATTTACCTCCACTGAGAGTTATCAGATGTAAACATGTAAAAATGCTATAACTAATCCCTGCAAACTAAGATCATACTGTAGGATCACAACCTTTGATAGAAATAAGTTTATACTGGACCTTGAAAACTATCTTTACCAAGTCCTTTGATAGATACTGTCATACTGGTTCTTTTATTTTGCTTTTTTTGCAACATCTTTATGTATTTTATTACCTGCACAAATTGCCTGTCAATGGAGAGTAGTTTCAACATATGCCACAGGGCAATTTTTTCTTAGAAGTAAATTTCTAGATACAGTTTTACATTTTGCAGAGTTGGTTCCTGTCTTCCTTTTGTATATCCATTTCTAGCATAAGCAAAATGACCAAGAGACAGGCCTCTATGTTCACCGGTATGCCTTGATCCATACATAAAGAAAAGGAGGGGGATATGTCACTAGAATCTATTCCTCCTCCTCTCTGTAACCAGTCACATTTTGCAAAAGTGTCATCAGCTGCAGAATCAGAATTAGTTTTCTGTCCAAAACTCACCAAAGTTTTGAACTGATGGAGATGTTTAATTTGGGCTGTCTCCCAAGCAGAAACACATTTTGAAAGTCAAACTTAACGTGTCTTTCTGAAAACTGCATTAGTATTAGCACACACTCTTTACTGTCGCTGTGGGATACAGCACTTTAAATCAGCTATTTCATGATGGAATTTTCCTCCCCTTCCTCAGAGGCTGCAAACTGTTCAATCTAAGTCAAGCAGAGCATTGGCAATACTTGCAGTCCCCTTTGGCAGGCAAACGGCAAATGACTCTCGACTGGGAATCTATCCCAAAACAACTATCCCTATTGGAAACCTTAGCTAAAATAAGGAGCACCACATCTGTGATCTATACATTTCTCCTGCAGGCCTCCTAGAATAAGGATAGATAAATATAGAAACCTGTCAGGGCCAGGATGCAGGGACAAAACTTTTATTTAATGGGAGGAGGACAGATGGTCATGTCACTGGCTTTCAGGCAAATCCCAGCCCTCCTCCCAACTTGCTGTGCAAACCTAGGTGGCATTTGCACCTAGATAGCTTTTCCAAGTTACCCTGAGTAGAGTGGAGAAAGCATACCACTAGTGTTGGGGCAAGGAAAGACATGTCTCTGTCAGATTGTGTTGCCTATTTCAGCACGTTACCTCGTTCTACTCTTGATGAGCTCATGACACTAAGGAGTTTAAGCACTGAAGATTAGTTTTCTGGAGATTAGAGTCCAGCTTCTGCCCCATTCTTTTATGACTGTAAGAAAGTTGCTTCTCTGTTTTGTGTCTTTTTTCTCTCTCCTCCTTTCACTGGCTAGTTAGGTCACACAGGACACATGAGATATGCTGCAAGAAGTCCCCACCTCAGTAGTCCCATAATATCTCTGATGTTAATTTGCAGGAAATTATCTGCTTGGGCAATATTTACTCACATGTATGTACTCATGATGGTATGTGTGCTCACACAGTGCTACTGCATGCAACTTAGTAACTGATGGGGAATGAAACACAGGAAAGCAGACAAGAAAAATAGTCACCTGAAAAGCAAAGGAGCCCAGGCCTTTGTACAGGCACACATGCATTGATGTTATAGAGCTAACAGAGGTAAGATCCCTATCTGTCTTTTCATTAAGGTTGTCAACAACAGCATCAACCTCTGGTCAGCGTAACTGGAATACCAGTGTCAGAAAGTAGCAGGAAACCCAGATGGCCTCTGCTCAAAGTATATACATTTTGGGGTATTATCATAGCCTGGATTGTGGCTTTTACAATCGGAAAAATTACTCTAAGAGACTCCCAAAGAACATCAAGAACTCTGAATTGGGCACAAATTGTCCACTTCATCCAAGCAAGTAATAGGAAAAAAAAGGCATTAATCTCTGTGTTAGAGTGAATGAGGATAATATAAGAATGTTAGAGTAAAATGAGGATAAGCAATGCTCTCTGTGGGGTGAATTCATCATGAGCCCTTTGAAACTCTAGAGGGAAGGCCCTGCAAAAGTACAACACATTACCATCTGAAAAACTGTGAGACAGACAAAATATTTGAGACAACAGAGCTTCTGTGTATGAAGTATTGCACTGGAGTCTGCTAGAACGAGCTTAGCACTTGCAGAGATAATCACTGGAGCTGAAGCAGGGTTAAACGTTGAATTAATACACATGATAGGTCACCATCCTTTAGTCTTTCCTTCTGGGAGGAAGTAAATAAATGTGTCCATTTAATCTAGCACATTAACCTTCCTCTTAATCCTACAATTTACTTACTAGGGGATTTGTATAATCTACCCGATAAATAAGGACAGTAATTATTCCTGCTACAGAGGGCTGTGAGAGATATTTGCAACAAAGCTTGAAGCTGGATTTAAAAACTGTTTTGGTTTTGTTAGAAACACAAAACTCTGTCCAGGTTTCCTGGAAAATTCCACAGGGGCCAATGCAGGTGGAAGTTTATTTTCTCTATGTGTGCCTGTTTGCTTAGCCATAGTGTAAATCCAGGGTTGCACATGTTTCTGAATACCGAAGGGGAAGAAGCTCTAGGAATATCTTTGTAGGAGCACGTTGGAAGAACAGCCTTGTGTTTCACAGAGGTGCAGCCACTGCAGGATCGCACCAAGAAGTCTGGTGAAGAAAAGACACCAACATAGCCCCATATATGCCCTATCCGCTAACAGGCCTTATTGCCTTTCTCCACTCATCACTGGATAACCATCAGTTGTATCAATGCCATTTCTTTAACTTCCCTTTCAGCACAGAACTCAAATGTGACTTGAATGATCAAAAAATCTAATAAAGAAAACTAGCAGGACTATAAGGGAAAGTCTTACAGGACCTCACCCTTGAACAGAAAGCCCTTTTCCTCTCCCAGCAGTGAGCAAAGCCATTCCTCTCCTGAAGATAAAATTGCTTTTCAAAGTTTAACACTGTGCCATTTGAAGGCTCAGGATGTGAAGAGCAGCCTTTTGCATTCCCCTGAACTCCTCTTTTCCTGGATTATATAGAAAGGGCAAACTCTTCACTCTTTCCTGAACGCTAGATAGCACAGGTGTTGACCAACACTTGCCTCATTGCAAACATAACAAAGAACAGCGATCAAAAATAAAATGGTCCTACCTCCTGGAATTTTAAAATGTTTTTCTCTTTCTCCTTGCTAAAAGTGTTTTTGTAGGCATGAGAGAGATGAGAAGTTATGTTTTACATCATGTGATCATTGTTGTAAATCATTTGTGTAGATTTCCTAAACACACACACAGAGCTTGATTTAGGAGCTCGAGGTGAAGGGATATTTGGACAATTCCCATTATTAATGTTGCTCCAAGGGTCTACATTGCGTACATATTTGTGGAGGACTCCTGGCTGCCCACATTCACATCCATCTGCTCAGATGGCAGAGTGCCCATGCCAAGACTAGCTGGACATTTGTCCCAAGATACAGATATGCTTAAACAGAGAGGTCATTTAGGCCACACTTTAAACTATTTTAACACCATCTCTTCAGCAGGACAGCCTTCCTAGTGGACAATTAATTAAGCTTCCAGCAGTGTCTGTCAGCTGTTTGCAACAAGCTTGTTTGCTTGCCTAAGCAGCCGTGATGAAAATTAGTGCTCTGTTTCCTAACAGTTCTGAAGGGTGAGGGACTTGACTACATTTAAGATGATGTTTAGATATGAATCAGGCTTTTGAGTACTCAGTTCCTATACCTATGTGTGCAGCAGACAATGAAGAAAGATAGCTTTGAGCTGGCCTTGACAAGCTTAGCCCAAGTGGTCAGAATTAAATGGAAGAAATCTTGGTACAAAATGGAATCAAAAAGGTTCAAGTTATAAATTCCTTCACAGTACAGAAGTTCTTGCAACTGTTCAAAACTTCAGCAGAGGAATCTTTTCAGCAATTGTGGTGGTATATAGAGGGATGTTCCAAGGGGTTGTCCTATAGCACCCTATACCATGGCAACATAATGCCTCATAGGTGGGATCTCCTAAGCCTCATTCAGCTAAGAGTACTTTAAATACTTCTGTAGATAGTGTGATAGACTCCAATATGAAATCTTCTATATCTAGAAATAAAAGCATCAACTCTTTCAGTTGAGTAGTTCCTCAAAGTACATGCTATTTTTACTAATATTTAAAGACTCTAGTAGCTTCCCTATAATTTATGGCACCTTCCAGTTACTTACTCATACCATAAAAAAACCCCTCAAATGAAACCATGGTATGTTTCCCAAGGCATAGAAGAGAGATATCTGTCTTCCGATGTATGGGAAGCTGCCCATGATTCTACTCTAATACACCCTTGCTCATCTCCTTTTTGAGTTAAAAGCAGCTTTACGAGTTACTTCACCTAGTCCACTTAGAAGCCCTCTTATGACTATACCAACAGTTACTTTCACCTTTAAGTGAGCCAAGTAGAGACCTAAAGCCTAAATCTCCTACATACATGAGTAATCCTAAGCAGCACAAGGAACTAATTTCTACCTTACCTCCTCACACTGCTATGTCAAAACAACTACCTCAACTGTGCCCAGACTCTAAGTTAATAAACCTTAACTATCCTAAACAGCTACACCTGGGGCCTCTGCAGACTCCATGTGTCACTCCAGGAGCTCCATTTAATCTCAGCTTGGAAGGTTTAGTCCTTTCCTAAGTATGTTTGTGCTCTTCCCTGGTTTCTATTGCCTCAGTTTCTTGACTCTCTCTCCTACGTAGATATTAAAGCTGCATTACAGGTAGCTTTGTGTCTAGCCCTGTTTCTGGTCCTTTTTTTCTGGCTGGAAAATTTATTATAGGTAGCTCTGTTTGTAGGCTTACTTCATGCAGTTGTTGACTGTGTTGTCGGGGTGTAGCATAGGCCAGTTTATCATCTCACCTGATCTGGGACCATCAGTGGATCTGGGCACTGCCACCGTCCCAGCTCTGCTTATATACTGAGGACTGAGGCCATCACAAGGTCTACTCTGGGCTCACCTTCAGCAATTGACTTGTCTCCCTGAGGAGTCCTGCTGTGGCTAAATGTTTAGACTAACACCTAGGTTTTTCATGAGTTGTATTTTTAAGCAGAGCAGACGCTAGCCTGAAGATGCTCTGCATTTAGGCAGAGGGTGGTGATATTTTTGTTTTTTGCAAGGAAGAGTGTTTCTTTTTAACTGCATCAATAGACAGAGTTTACGGGAAGACATCACAAAAAAGAGCATGATTCAGCATCTTTTCTGATGTATGGATTGTTTCTGAATAATCTCTTCAACAATAATATTTGTTCCCTTAATACCTGTTAAGTGCATCTGGCTGGTTTATTTCTCTGATGTTCCATTCAGGATGCAGCTCCAAACTGTGCATGGCAGTGGTTTTACTGTACTTGCTGGGTGGTTGAAGTCACTTGTGTTTTAGCCTCTTTCTGCCACCTGAGGCATATGATAATCACTCAACAATGCACCGCCTGTCATCTTGCATTGCTTAGCTGCTTGTCCTACTTAAATGCAGCCTTGTCAAAAGTCACTTTGAATTACTAGCAGAAAGGCCACCCAGGAGACAAAGATTTGCAATCAAGGAGTACAGAGAAAGATATTAATTGGGTGTAACGGTGATATCAACATGCTAAACAGTTCATATGCAGTGTATGTGATAGTGTAGTAGCCTAAAGCTTGTAAGGACTGTGCATAGTGTTAGCTCTAGCCAAGTAAAGGGGTGGGTGGGTGAAGGGAGTTATTTTGCCTTACCTTGGACATTGTCTTTTAGACTGGAGCTGCAAATTTATTACTTTTGTGACTTGCTGTCACAAACACTTGCAGGAAAGGTGAAAATGACTGAGTACAATTAACTTCATCTTATTTCTTAGTTACAATTCCGATGGGAGGATTATCAGCAGTTGCACTGTTGATCTCCTCAATGAATAGAGAATGACCAGACATAATTTAAATGCATTTGCAGACTTAATGGTGGGGAAAAGGCCTGGATGAGTTTCATTGTGGAAGTGTCCAGTGCAGTGTGTGATTGCTCCATCAGGGCCATCTTTGCCTCAACAGCCAAGCTGCAGAAAGGTTGCTGTGGCTGTATGAAGGCATCTATTAAGGATCATCGAGATAAGCATTTTGGAAATATATTCTTGTACACTATCTCTATTGATGTGTCAGTATTAAGTCTGAACAGCAGGAGCTCAGGAGGTGCAAGGGAATGTGTTGAAGGGGAGTCTGTTTCACAGATGAAATAATGACAAAAGAATGGATTTATGAAACCTGACATGAAGAGTACCAAAACCCAACCTAACTTAAAGGAAAACAGACATTATTACAATCCCCTGAGGCTCTTGACATAAAGAAAATGTAAGTGACAAGTCCCATAGTGTTTTTGCCTGGGAAGACTGCAAGCAAATCATAACAAATACTTTAGCAACAGATAGTTACTGTGGTCAGCCTCTCAGTTAACACAATTGGGGATTTCTGCACCTGTACAGGCATGTTACAAAGGCAGCGATAACTGAAGTTTCTCTATGTCTATCAATTTGGTGACAGATGAGCAAGATAAAATCATTTGTGAAATATCAGCTTGGTGATATAAAACAGAGGTTTTGCTTCAGCAGAACAGTTGCTTTATACTTTGTCGTTGCTGAAGAAGAGAGAAATTAACAAGTATATTTAGCTATTCTACATTCTGATGATTCCAGATCTTTTATAACATGTTGCTTTTGGTGGATTCTTTAAATCTGTGGCCACAAAGCAGAAACTATGATAATAATTTGTATAAACTTTTATTAAAGCTTAATTGTGGCCAGAGTACTGCAAATAGTCAAGAACGAGTTAGCTTGTGTCCCGTTATGCAAAGCATGAAGGATAGGGTTGTTGATGGATGATGCATTTTGTTAGGTGTTAATGAGGCTGAGACTGGATTGTCTTCAAAAGAACTCAAAGGATACAGAGCATTGTTTGGATTTGGGATGGGGGTATCTATCTTTCTGCACTTTCTTCAGTTCACATTGCTTCCTCATATCGTTGCAGAAATACACCTTGCACAACTTCTAAAAAGGATCAGGAATACTGGGTAGGTGTCATTAGGGGGATACTTGACAAAAATAATTAAAACACACTTGCTTCTGTAACTGGAGTTTTGCTTACTGATTGATCATGTTCTTTGGTGCTGAATTTCTTTGAGGGTGCTCATTATTTTTGAGAGGATCTCCTGAGAGATGTAACTTTGGGCTTGGAATGGAAGGAATGGGAAAAAAGAAAAATTAAAAAAAATCTCACCTGTAAAAAAAAAAAAAAAAAGTGGGAAACGTACTGGGTTTGACATATATAGACCACTAAAAAGCCAATATAGAAAGATTTCTTTTAATACTTTAGATGTTTTAGATTGGAAGATGCAAGAAAGAGTATGGGCTAAATTTAAGAGGTACCCTAAAGATTTTACTTGAGTGATTTGACAGTGTACTTAAGACATATTAAAGTCATACACTTGTATGTACTTTTTGGTGACGTGTTCATTTTGAAAACAAGCTAGTGTATTTAGAAGGAGAACAAACAGCATCTATTATTATTTCTTTTTTATATTCTTATTGTCTTCTGAGAAGGGAAAGGATTATTTTTTTTCCCCCAGACTTTTCTCAATTTGCTAGTGTGACCTGTGAAAAATTAACCAACTTGAAATCTGGTAACGTTGCAATGTATCTGATTTCCTTAACTCCCTGTCAAGTTGATAGCATCATAGTTAATTGACAAGAGATTGTTACTGTGGACTAGGGAAGACCTCAGTAATACTTTTAAATTACAAGAATAGACCTGTGTGTGCAGTCCTGTTGTGGTTTGTCTATCAGTTGGGCCGTCTAAAAGGCAACTACTATGTTTTTAAAACTTGCCTTAAACAAAGAAGCTTTTGAGGCACACGTGTGAGTCTGAGACCTCACTTGCCTGACTAAATAATGTCATACATGCACTTTACTCCCCTGACAAATGAGAAGAATGCTCCATTACTATGTTACAGCCTAGTTACCTCCTTCCTGTGGGATATAAGACTGCAGAACTTCTCCTCTTATGAAGGTCTCCTGTACTGTAGAGTCAGAGGTGGACTCTTTCCTACTTGCCTCATGCAGTAACCTCTTCCTGATGGATCTCCAGCATCTACATGTTTGACCTCCTTGCCTTCTTATTTACTGTGGATTGAGTTTACTTCATTGAAACTAAAGCTTTCCAATTATCATCTTAAATTGCATATTTTTAAACAGCCTTTAAAAGATAGTGGCTTTTGCTCTGTTTTTCCACAAGACATTTCAGAACAGGATCCTAGTTCAAGATGTAGGATGTTGTTGATATTTTATTTCAAGACAAATAGCTAAGCCTCTCAAGAGAGGGAAAAAGGTAAAGGAAACATAATTGTTCTTAATGCACTTTGAGACATGTAACTTTAGTTCAAATCCCATAGTGTGAAACCAGAGATTTCTACGCAGATGCATGGTGAAATTGCAGTAGAAAAAAAATGTGTGACAAAATATCTTTATGTGAAAGATTTCATTTGAACTGAGGAAAATCCTTTCTATTGGGGTAAAATTTCTGAGTTCATACATTCTACCTCTTACCTGCACCTTTATTGTAAAGTCTAAATATTTGTACGTAAAACCTTTTTACAGTGTAGTGTTTTGTTTAGATAATAAGGTGGGCTGACCTGTGCAGTTCCTCTCCATGCAATCTCTTCCTGATTACAGAAAAATCAAAAAAGGTGACTTGACAACTCTGAAAAGATGAATCACTCCCAGAATTGGTTTAAAATGTGATTAGAAGCCATTTGAACACTTCTGGTTCATGGTAAATTAAAATCTGGCTCACTGTCTTTTACCTCTTCAGAAAGTATTTTTGATTCAGAGATGGAATCTCTGAATATCATATATAACAAGCCCCATGTCTCCATGATTTCCTCTTTCCTCTTTATTTGAAGTGTCCTTTCATTTAGGGTTATATGCTTACTGTCAGATTTTTCTCTCCTTATTTGTCCTTAGTTACTGCTAGTAGGTTGGTATTGACAATTTTATATCCAAATACATCCTGGAGATTTGTTAAAGCTTTGATATATGAAAAATGACATACTGAAGTATAAAATAAGACAGCTGTCTTTGTAAAGAAGTTGTGAAGTACCTTGTTACAGTAGAATGTACTTCACCTGAAAAGCCTCCTGCAATGTGGTTACCTACATAACAGCTATTTAAGTTCTCCGTGGTTATAGCTCTTTCAGTTTGTAATCCTTGATATGCAAATGGAGATGTGGTTGCTGTAAGAAAGCAGCTACTACTTCAAGTCCTTTTAAGGTATGTCTTAGTACTCAGGGGGTGGGTTCTGTTTATTGACTGCATCTATAGAGAAATTAAAATCTTTCAGAGCTTGGAAGGCCCAGGTCAACTTAAAGGCCAATGCAAATATAATACAGAACTGGTAGTATAGAAAGAAGCCTAGAACTCTATTCCCCAACAAGATTTGTTAAGTAATTATGCAAAAAAATGCCTTCAAAAACCCTTCCACAATGGAAGTGCCACAAAAAAAGACAATGTAAATAATGAGGATGGTTTTGTCTTGTTATTGCTTTTTCTTTTTCAGATACAGGCTAACAGTTCAATGTGCAGACTTTTTTTTCTCACGTCGGGAATGGTGCAGCAGCTATAACGTGGTACTATGGGATGTTGTTGTTGAAGTAAAGGAATAATGTTGGGAAGGCTCACGTCTTCAGTTTTCACAGACAGTATCTGCAGTTAGACTGGTTTAGCATTGATGTAAAGCCATAGGATTTGATGTTTAAGCAGTATTAGATGGTCAACACATCTGAACTGCTCAGTTGTAGAGATGCTTGATTAGTTTGGATCAAAGCAGTCTACTTAAGACATTCCACCTCCATATCTTAAGTCCACTAAATCTGCTGAACTGGACATATCAGGTGGCAGCCTTACTGTCTATGGGGAAAAAAAGCTAAGGTTAGTCTTTGTTATTTTATCCAAAAGTTCATTTGGTAGCATCAAACTGCAATGTATCACCAAGGAAAGGCTTTCAGCGGAAGGGTTTTGAGGTCAGGACACACATAGTCAGGTAGTTACTGTGTGATCTAATTGTAACAGTCTGTTATGATTTGTATCTCTGTTCTCTCTGTTTTCATCAGCTTTGCCTGACAGCAAGTCACAGTTCAAAGTGAATCCAATTCAGGTGTATCTTATCACATTTATATCAAATCATCCAGGAAGCAGAATGGGGAGGTTAATCTGCCTTTTGTTTTTGAGCCAGCTTAGTGCTAGCTGCAGGAGGTCAGAAGGTACCTGACCTAGTGCAATATTAGAGTATTATAAACAAGTAATTGTGAACAACTAATTCTGTGTTCATTTGTCAGTGTTTTGGGAGCAACTGTGAACTAGGAAGGCATGCATAGCAGATAAACGTAGGTTGTGACATTGTTTTATCCCAAGGGGCCCCAAAGCCAGAATTGCTTTATTGTCCTGGTCTCAGGGCTGTGAGTAGGTAGATGTTTTGACTGCATAGTTACTATCTAGAAAATTCCTGAGAATTCTCATTTACCAGACTTGTCCTGGTCACCAGTGTTCACATACCAGTACAAATTCCTTGTGCAGAAAGCCAAAATTGTAACTTATTCTTGAGCTATTTACTTGTGTTTCAGGAAGCACACGTTTCACCATGTTTGAGTCTTGGTGGTTTGCAACTGAGATTTACACTGGAGGTAGATGTAGATATCTGCGCATGCCCCAGAATGTGCACAAATCCATATATTCTTCTTTTGTAGTAGATTCTACTGACAGGAGCGGGAGTGGAAAAAACATCTTTCCTCTTCAAAGAAAGTATCTTCACAGGGGATTTTGTCTCAGTTTTTGCTTTTGGAACTTTTGAGCTTTGGTAGTGAAGATCGTCATTGACTGTATCAGTTAATTCTCAACATTTAGCTAGAAGCTATGGTAGTTTGTATGATAACCTTATATAAGGCTTTTCACAGTCTTTTTTATTTCCATTAGTTGTTTTCAGGAGGTAGGTTTCCTGTCAATAAAGCTGTCAACCAGCTTCATAAATTATCTTAACATTGATTTCTTGAAGAGGAAAAAAAAAGGAAATATAGAGGAGTGTAAGGGAAAGGAATTTAACTGGTTAAAATACAGAATAAACTAATGAGTCAAACCAGTGATTTAAACAATGTGCCACCACTCCTGGAAAAAGTACAGAAGGCATTAAATAGTAATTGGAAAGGCTGAGGTTGAAAAATACCTAGTGGTAGAAACAGGCTGCCTCTATGAATCTGAAAACATACAACTTTTCAAACCTGGTAGCTCAAGGTGGATGATGAACTCAGCTTTGGATTGCTCTAAGAATAAGAATTACTGACAAATATAAGGACAAAAAGTTGCTATTAAAAAAGCTAGGATTATTTTTTAAACAAATGTTGATAGAAGGGGATGATAGAAGGGGAGACAAAAAGCTTACATTAACAGTTTCTTCTTGAAATAAAGCGTAGGTGGCAATCAAATAATGAAGATTAAGGACTGGTGGCATAATGACTTATTTGGCATATGTGAAGTGTCAGTGAATTGCGCTTAAAGATTGGGATTTCCAGTTTGTTAAAAGAATAAATGAATCTGTAACTACACAATGTGACTGCGTACAGAGTCCTCTGAAGAAATCTTAAACAAGAAGAGGTAGGTACAGTTGCTCAGACGTGTTCTCTTTCTGCTCAGAGAAGGATACTTCTCTGCTGCTGCTGAGGACACTCCAAATGGTGCACATGAACTACTTCACTTGTGAAGTGTTTCTTACAAGTGAGTAAAATACAAGTAACCCTCCATTCCTATTTTGTCAAGTGAATAGTGTCCTGATCAGATTAGAGAAGGCTTTTGATCTGCTGTCATTAAGTGGTCTGAGACCTGTAGAGAATTCACAGGGCATTTGAATAGTTATGAAAATGATCTAGAAGAATTATGGAGTATATTTTGTTCTGTTGCAAATGGGATGTTTCTATGCTGACATTTCAGAACAGTCCCATCTTAAAGATTCTTGGTAAAATGGACAGTTAAAAGCTTTTATTCATGCTACAAAATTAATAATTGCTGTACTTTACCATGTGTGCTTGAAGTCTTTTAATAGCTTCATTCCATTATCAACTATTTATTTAAAAGATTTCACTACAGATAATGGCTTTATGGAGATTACTGTGCACTATACTTAATTACCAGATGTTCAGTGTGTTTACAGTGTATCTGGCATTCAAGTAAACTTCTCTGTGTGAAAACCATCCAAAATGAACAGTTAAGATACCACTGTAAGGCTTTATATTATAATAACTTGAAGTGGAAATTCGAACTGGGCAGTGTTACGAAACTAAAAGAATTTCAGACTTACTTCAAGATATTAATAAACTCTACTAAAAATTTATACTGGCCTGACTCTGTTTTTCATTTAAATGATCCTTTTCCTATTATTGATCTCAATATACTTCCTATTGAGTATTATTTAATCCTAGGCTGAGTGAGTCAAGTTGTTTTTCTACTTTCTGTTCATCTGCTAACATGTTTTTCATCTTCATAGGACCAGAACAGCATACAGATATTCTGCTAGCAGTCTCATGAGTACTCTTGTAATAAATTCCATAAATCTTTCAGGAAAACACTAATGAATCCCACCACATCTTTACATAGATGCATTGTATCAGCAATTCATAGTCAACTTATGGTCAGGTAAAATAACCAGATGACTGTTCTCCTTGTTTCTGCTTTAATTGTCCCTAATTTGAATACAAAACACTTGTTCCTACGTTCTCTAAAGATGATACAATATTCTCTATTTTACAGAGTATTTACTTTCTCTGATGCCACCAAACACAGCTCATAGAGTGCACTTCAATTTCTCCCCCTCAAATGTGCAGCTACGTGTCAATGTGTTATTAGCATTAAATTTAACCTTTCTGTGATTATCACATTCTACCATTCTTGCAGTATTTACCAAAGACGACTCTGAAGTTGGCATTTCTTTGCAAATCTGTTAGTCATGTGCTGGAACAACTGAGTACTGGTGAAATGAAATGCCTGCGATACTGGTGTTTTTCTCCTAATTTTATCTGCTGAAAAAATAGCCAGAATGATAAGATTCTTAACCTAATTCTGTAACTGTAATATGTATTTCTGCTTATATTCAGCTCTATGTTTCTATGCTCACTTCTGTCAGTAGCAGAATCATCCTGTTGTTTCAGCAACACTTTTAGCAGATCTCTTCCAGTCTGAACCACAACTAGTTCAATTTTCATAGAATCATAGAATGGTAGGGATTGGAAGGGACCTTTAGGGATCATCTAGTCCAACATCCCTACAGAAGCAGGTCCACCTAGATCAGATGACACAAGAATGCAGGTCTTGAAGGCTTCCAAGGAAGGAGACTCGACACCCTCCCTGGGCAGCCTGTGCCAGGGCTCCCTCACCTGAACAGTATAATAGGGTTTTTTTTCTGTTTAAATAGAACTTTTTGTGTTCCAGCTTCCCCCCAATCTGTTGCTAGGTACAACAGAAAAAAGGGAGTTATGTTGATCTTTCTCACTTCCTTTAAGCCCAATGCATATGAGTAGCAAATAGTGCTATTTAACCTCACTTTACTTTCATTTCTGTTTTCTGTGAACTTAAGGGGTCTGGATCTGCTCTCAATGATATGCAGGGAAGTTTTACCATCAACTTTAAAGAGAACTGAACCAGGACCTAGGTTCTCTGTCACCCACGGCTGATAACCACACAGTAATCCCTTTATCCCCAGGTGTGATTTTTTTCCTTCAAGAGCTGCATAATAAGGACACGAGGGCAAAAGTTGCGGCAGTGCATTTTATCCTTTTCCTGTAGGCTTCTCATTCATGTAATAGTTTTCTTCCCTTGTCACAACTTTATTAAAAAGGACACCACCATAGATACAACATCTAAAGGGATTATCACATGGTAAATGTAATTACATATTTCTCAGCATGTTGCCAGCATTTGGCAGTGAAACATAATAGACTTGATCCTTGTTGTGAGTATCTTCCAATGTGACTGCTACAAGTTTCAAAAGTATCAAATTACCTGAAAAGAAAACAGAAAGAGATCAATCTATAGAGGCACAGATAAATTCTTGCAGCTTGTATTTAAGAGGTCTTATTTATTTTGTGATGGATGTGGAAGCAGTGTAAAACACACTTAGGAGAAATTGTCTATATAAGTTATCTATAAGATAACTTTTGATTGCAATATGATTTGTGCCAGAATAATTATTTTAGTAGTGTCATCACTGAAGAAGACCAAAAACACTATGCATCCCCATCTAAGCAATTCTCTCCACTTGAGATTAACTGGCTACTTTTGATCTTTTGAAGTAGCACAATCCAAAATGTTCATTACTCTTTGTTATCAAGAAAATAACTGAAGTCCCAGTCACAGGATTGTTCCTCTAAACTACAAGACATAATTTAAACACAGTTTAAAGCATGCTGTAAGAAATCAAAGCCAGGTGACAGTGTTGTGGCTGGTAGTATTTGTACTGACACTGCTGGCAGGACTCAGGTGCTATCACAACAGATCAAAAAGGCTACTGCTATTCCTGAAAGGTTAGGCAGTTGTAACATTTTTTGTTAGTTTTCACATTACTGCTGGCAATGATAATTCTGACACTGTATTGGAAAAAATAATTATGGGTTTTGGAGAAAGTTTGAGAAATTCAAGGCAATGGCTAAAAAAAAAAATCCCAGAAAAAATATTAAATTATTCTACAGTGGCCTTTTTGTTTTGTTTTCTAAAAAAATTCTGCAGCTTGAGCTACTATGAGGATTGCTTAATGTCTAGGATTGGCAAGACTGTGTTGTTTCTAAAACGATGCAGGCGAGCTGCTGTTGAGAAATGAGGTAGTATGCTACTCATGACAGAGGGGCCAGGCAGAGTGATGTGTACATAGAGTCATTGGGATACTGGCAGGAGCAGTAAGTAGAGGTAGTAAGTAGAGGTAGGTAAGTAGAGATATTATAAGAAATTTGGAAATGCTGCTGGAGGGGAGGTACAAATGTTCACATACATGGTGAAGGATGTGAAGAGGAAGAAGCAGACTGAAGAAAAAGACACAAAAGGAAAAAGTAAAATGTAGGAAACCGAAGAGAGAAAAAATTGAAGGGGAGCTGTCAGAGAAGAATGACTGAGGGGAGTGCATAAGAGAAGAAAACTAGGAAGCTGCCTGTCTATATAAACTGAAGAGAGGGACAGCAAACATGGCAATGCTCAAATCTCCACCCTGCAAGGTAAAGTGCAGGAGAATTATAGTCATCCAAGTTGTGCCAGCCAGCTGTATGAAGTGATATGTGTCATAGGAGTACTCATCTTGGAGTTTGTCTCCCAGAGCTCTCAATTGCACACTGAGTTAAGTGCGGTACACATTTTGCACAAGGTGGGAGAATATAAGCTTTTCAAAGTGAGAATGGCTGTAATTAGCTCATTTGGAAAAAAAGACCCCTCTGAGAGGCAACTTCCTTCTTGCCTCACTAAAATGTAGTGTGAGATTTGCTCATTTATGTATATACTGGGAGTGACGTGGTGACTCATACTGTACGTGACATCCAAAGCCAAGCTGCATGTGGTATAAATGACAGAACAAGCTCTGTAGTGTTTTAGGCTTCATGAACTGAAAGAGCATGACAGCTTTCTCTAAGGCTAGCTCAGTGGTTTCCTTCCAAACTGTCAAGTCTACATTTGGATCTACAGCTCTCTGTTTCCAAGGTTTATGATGGTGTGTTTTAGGTGTCTGTAGGAGACTGTATGGAATAAAAATTCTTCTGTATCAATAGTTTCCTGTAACTAGTTTTTTTCCTACTTTCCCGTCTTTTTTTTCTGTTGCCTTTTCACTCCTTCAGAAACAACAAGCAAGAAGAATAGGTGCCACAGGATTTTGCTGGCTGATGTTTTGGTGGTTTTTTTCTGAGGGCGGAATTTTTGTCATCTTCCTGTGTAACAAAGCATTAGCTCTCCAGGATGGTGTTTTTAGGCACCTTATATGCAAAACTTAACTCTTTAGTACAACATCTACTTACCTGGTTAGTTGGGGTGACAGAGATGTTTCTGTTCTGTGTTCAGTGTAATGGGTCTCAGCTGAGTAGAGCTGCGTTTTCAGGGTTAGAGAACAGGATGTTTTGTCCAAAGTTTCCTTGGAAATGTCCATGGTTTAAGCCCTGCTTTATATTTGCATATTACAAAGAAACATTGAAAAAGTCAATTATTTGCTACCATTTCCTGTCAAACATCTCACACAATAACTTTAGAAAAAAACAACTCAGGCATTTGAGAACACAAACGATAGGTATGAAACCTTGATTTTGTTGAAATCAATGCAGAAACTTTCTTTGATTTCTGTTGTTAGGATCTTGCATCAAAAATATGGTAACAAAAAGGAAATGACTGTGTCCTCTTTACCACCTTACTGTTCTTTTCAATGTTACATCTCAAGCCAATATATAATGCAACTGAATCTGATGCTAACCTGAATGAAGCTGGTTTATTTAATTATATTGGATTTTTAAAAGCCTTCTAGACCCAATTCTTGGGTTTAGATACTAAACAAACTATTTACATTTTCCAGGCTGTAGCCTGGAAAGAAGAAAGCTTCTAGTTATCTGAATTGCATATTGAATGTCTCAGTTATTTACATAAAGAAGTTTATCCAAAAGAAAATTCTGGAACTACTTCACCTTGTGTTACAATAAGTCTTCCAACTATTCAAGGTCTTTAAAGTGCAATGTGCCCTCATGTCCAAGAAGGCCAATGGCATCCTGGGATGCATCAAGAAGAGTGTGGCCAGCAGGTCAAGGGAGGTTCTTCTCCCCCCCTCTACTCTGCCCTGGTGAGGCCTCATCTGGAGTACTAGGTCTAGTTCTGCACTCCTCAACTCAAGATGGACAGCGAACTTCTGGAGAGAGTCCAGAACAGGGCCACCAAGATGATCAGGGGACTGGAACATCTTTCATATGAGGAAAGGCTGCAGGAACTGGGGCTGTTTAGTCTAGAAAAGTGAAGATTGATCTTATTAATATTTACAAATATATAAATAGTGAGTGTCAGGAGGTTAGGGCATCCTTTTTTTTTTTCTATTGTAGCTAGCAACAGGACAAGAGGTAACAGGATGAAACTGGAACACAAAAAGTTTTATTTAAACAGAAAAAACCCCCTATTATACTGTTCAGGTGAGGCAGCCCTGGCACAGGCTGCCCAGAGGTGTTGTGGAGTCTCCTTCCTTGGAGGTCTTCAAGACCCACCTGGGCATGTTCCTATGCCGCCTGATCTAGGTGGCAGGGGGGTTGGACTAGATGATCTCTAAAGGTCCCTTCCAACCCTACCATTCTATGATTCTGTGACTCTATAGGAATATAAAATCCCAGTATTTCCAGAAAGTGTAGCAAAATAAGTTTGAAATACAGCAACACTGTATTTCCTGAAATATTTAGTTTTGTTTTATGTAACAAGAAATGAAAGAAAAATACGCTTCTAGATGTTCCCTAAACAGAATTCTTTGTGAACAAAATGCCTCAAATACATATAGACATGTTCAACACAACATCATTCAAATTGTCAAAACCACTTAATTGCTTTTTTACAGCTTTGATCATATTTGTGTTTTATTGGACTGTTCACATTAACTGTTATAATCACTTTTTATCTCCCCATAGAGTTCTACCAAGTACTGTCTTCATCAAGATTTTTGTCATTCAACTTCCCTATTTCATTTTTAATTTGCTAAATGAGCATTTCCTTCCTTCAGAAAAATAAATAAATCAAAAGGGTCAACTTGATTTTGTGTCCTGAAACAAAGCTCTTTTTGTTTTATTACTGCTCCATTATTTATTATCCACAGCATGTTCAATATCTGTGATAACGGCTTTTGCATAGAATAAATTACATGTGCATCCTGATGAATAAAGCCCATTATTGTGCAGTTAATGCTGGTTGCAAACTTTGTTTATGTCTTACAAATATTTTCAGTTATAAAATACCATGCTGTCTTTGTATTTCTTAGAGGGTTAGAAAGTTGTCCTTTAATGACTCATCATTTTATAAAGGGGCATGCTTGATGATACTCAGATATTTTAAACTTAAATTCTTCTGCTTTCAATTAAAAGGTATGACACAATTATTTTTTCAGCTTGCCCCCTATTTCAGTATTTACATGAAATATAGCACATTGTTTAAAGCAAACACTATAATTAGGTATGCTTCATCAAGTCAGAGCACAATAATGTATTTACAGTGTTCAAGACAATTGGCTCTTCAGATGCATTATAACCTATTTGGCACGGGTTTTTGGTTTGTTTGGTTTTTTTCAGTGTATATATTAATGGCCATTAATGGCTCTGATCCAGGAAAGCTTTTAAGCATACACCTAACTTTAAGCAGGTGATCAGATCCCTGAAAGTCGCTATCCTCCAATGGTTTGTGCTTTAAACAAAAACTTTACTGTTCACTGCCCCAAACCTTCTCTTTCATGAACTGACCTTCCTTGTTTGTAAAGATCAGGTCCAGCAGAACATTGGTCTGTGTTGAGTCCTCAGTCTCTCATATTATGGAACTTGCAATGGCACACAGACCTAAAATTCCCTCTGTTGATTTCTGCATATGTTACCATTCAGTTGGTAGCCATAGACTATCAATAGAGCTTGCTCTTAGCAGATATTTACATGTAAATATATGTATTTACACCTATTACAAGATTTCTGGGTTGATTTATCAGATAAAGTGTTTTTTCTGTTAGGTTCCTGTATGAGATATCTCAACTACTAGTTGAAAATGGCACTTGCTAGTGTCTAGAGCCTAAACTAGAAATTTAAACCAGAGTGTCATTCAAGAATAACCAGTTTCTGGCAGGGTTTTGAGATAGGAGGTAGATGACTTAGTAACGTTTATCCAATAAGTAATATCCCAGTTAAGGCAATACCACATTTGCACTACTTTCTTCTCACTCTCCGGTTAAGCAAATAAAATTGTCAATTAAAGAAAGGGTCCCCATCAAGTACTGGTGACATGTTCTTTTCATATGAATATATTCTGATTTCTGCCTTTTAGAAATACTACTCATGCAATTCTGAAAACTTTTATCAGACCTAAAGTAATGACCTCAGGACATTGGATTTGATGATCCTTATGGATCCCCTCAAACTTGAGATATTCTATGATATAGGTATTCCTCAGTGTTTTGGATGTAACATATGGAGTCTTTTTTTTTATCTGTTCAGTGCTTTATAATGTTTAAAATTCTTAGGGGCTTGATAATTTTTGCCTTACTTTTCCTTCCCAGCTGAGTGGAGAATGGAGGTATAATACCTGTGATTCTTTTCATTGTGCATTAGAAGTAACCCTTGCATCACATGATGGTCAAGTCCTGCTGCCTGACCCTGGCTATAGCTGATGAGGACCAATGATTAGGTGCTTACTTGATCCTTCCCACTGATTTTTCTTAGTTTTTTTTTTTTCTATTTCCCCAAGGTTCAGAGGTCACAGTATTTTGTGGGAAAACAGTTTTCTTATTTGTAATTTTCCCTGTGACTAAAACAGTGAATGAAGAAGAGTATGAGCTTATTTTGTGCTATGTTACTTGTCTAGGTAGTATGGCAAACTGTTCCATCTGAGAGAAATTATGAAAGGAGAAAGCAAAGGTAGACAGCTAAAGTCAAAAAGGTCAGAAAAAAAGTGTTCTTCTCCCAGATGCTTCTTTGCTTCATCTGGAAATTTTACCTTTAAACTTAAATAGTTCAGATAGTTAGTGCAGGAATTCAGCCGGTTATATATGAGGTTTGTAAGCTTGACGTGATCTTGGGCTCTGTTCACTAAGTCAACTGAGTTATAATCTTCCTTGTTTTAAATTGGGGCCCACGACAAATAGAGTTTTAAATATGACACTTTCATATGTTCAAATTCTACAGCTGGAGGTTTATAGCAACACTGAATACACCCTTCTGATTTTAATAAAACCAAGTGCCCATTTCAACATCCAGATGTGGGATATAAACATGCATGTAAGGCCTCATGCTTGAAAACTGTCCACATGATGAGTGAGGGTAGTCCATTGTTTGCTGTGTGGTTTCTTTTTCCTGTGAATTCCCAGAAGAAAGGAAAGTTAACTTTATGGAATATTTTTCTTTTGCATGTGCTGGTTTTCATAATGGTAGGATGCCTTGACCCACCCTGCCCACTGCCCCCAAATATTAGAAATCTACAACTTGGATTCCTTCAACTCCTGAGTCTGTAGGAAACAGGATATTCTCTTTCAGATACTCTTTATTAGTATTCTGCCTCTGTCTGGTTGTTGTGTGTGTGTGTTTACAGTACTAACCTAAGGTACTCAAAGTCTAAAAGTCTGAATTATGGTAAATAGAATGTCTATGCTGAAAAACATTGTCATAAAATAAACATTCATTTAGTTTAATGGCTTTTTAAAAAAAATATTTCACTGTCTATGAAAACACCTTCAGTACTGCATAATTTGAAGAGTTAGAACAGTGAAAGAGTGAAGAACAGCTAGAGAGTGTTTATTTCAAAGTTACATGACATATTTGACATTTCACAAAGTGAGGCCTACACTTTACTTTTGGGTTTCTTGCCACACTGTCTGAAATAAAGAGCCCAGCTAAAACAAATGTGTTTTTTGTCAGAATTATTTGGATTTTCATAGGATTGAAGGATATAGTAGGATCCTAGTCAGGATGACTTAAATGATAGTGTTTGAACAAAAATAATATCTTTTTTTAAATCCCAGTTAATGTAGTTGGGGGAAAACCCCACCAGATACACTTTCAGACGTGTCTTTCCAGGTCTGAGGACATATAAAAGCCCTCATACCTTAACTATATAAAAGCATAAACTGTGTCACATTGCAAAAGAAGTTACTCTGCTGTAGTTAAAAAAAAAAAAACATATAGTGTTTGTAAACTGAGTTCTACTCTGTGTAAGTACTGCAACTGTCCTAGAAGTTCAGGTACTCAAACAATGGAGTCACCTTACACTGCATCTCCTATGGTCTGTGGCACTTGACTGTGTTGGGCAGGGTTCCTACACAAAGACATTCTGCTCCTCCACTCAATGGGATGAGGTATGCAGTAAGATGCTGCTCCTTAGGATACTGGAAATAAAGGTCCTGAGATAAGGAATAATTTTTAAAAGGCACGTTTGATGTTTGTGACTATGGTAGGGTGGATTTTTTAAAGATTACCTTTATATTCTCATGTTTCTTTGACCTATAGGCTTGGAAATGGAGGCTCCTGCATCCAGTCTGCGTGGGAAAGCAGTACCAATGCAGTTACTGTTATTGTATAGGGCTTTTTTTTCCCCCAATATCTGGTATAATTCATCCTGCAAGGTTATATAACCTCTTTCTCAGGTAAAGTCAAGCCCTCATTTTAGAAAAAAAAAAAAAAGCCATTCTCTTTCTGCTTAGGCAGCCACATGGAGGCAGTGGTGGAAATTGCATTTGACAGATGTAAACACTAGGCCAAAAAAGCAGGTGTTATGAGCAATGTGTATTTAGGCACTGCCTTCCTTACAGACCAGGCAGATCACTGAAGCAAAGGCACTGGCAACAGAATTATTTAGTGTACAAGACGATGATGTCAGTGGAACTAATCTATTTTAGTCAATTTAATTATTGTTTCTATCTGTCATAAAGCAAAATCTCCCAACATAAAAAAAAGGCAGACCAACAAACAACTAAATGTTACCTGCTTTTAAATATTTTCTTCAAATTAATAATACTATGTTCCTTTTTAGAGTCAGAAATGAAAGTTGATACATAGATCGTATGAAATACCAGGATGAAGAATGAAGAAATCAGAGCCCAGAGTAAATCTGGGTTCACAACAGCCTTTGTTCCAAGAACTAAACACACATGCTGGAAAAAAAACCCAGCAAACCATAACAATTATTTATTAAGGATATCTGCAATACCTAAGCACAAAGAGAAAGAGCTAAAAATAGACTACTTTTAATTTTGCCCTCTTCAGCTTTTGTCTGTTGCAGCCATCCAGTATGAATTAGCATTAGACTAGTTTTATAAGAAATAAACATAGTTAAAAATGACTAGAGTTGATTTATAGCATTTGTCCAGAAGATTTGTTGGTTGTTTTTTGTTTATCCACCTGTTTTCTGACTCCTTGAATAATTTCTCTTTCTTTTATTAAAGAAAAAAAAAAGCCTGCTGTTACTGAAACAAATAGGTACTGTAGAGCACTTGAGTCCCAGTCTTTGTTTTGCTCCCTGCATTAGGTAGGTTTAGGGGCCAGATGCACTGAACTTTGCAACAGACAGTCCTGGGACCATCTGTGCAGAGTTGGGGGGTGTCAAAGAAAGGCTGTTTGTGTAAGTCGTGGGAAACGTAGTGGCCTGCCTGCCAGTGTGCTACATGAATTGAACTAATTGAAGATTATACTCCAGAGCTTGCCGTAGCTGAGTGAGAGGATAATCCTTCATCAGCTGCAGTCGCAGCCAGTAATTGAAGCTTATTACAGGGAGGAGTTCCCCTGCAGTGCTGCAGAAACTGAGAGGCTTTAGTGTTTAATTATTATCTTTCAATAGAGATGGGAAGAAGGAAAAAAAAAGCCAGGGTAAGAAAGTCCGGGAACAAGGGGAGGGGCTGCAAGTGTAATGCAATTTCTGATAGTCTAGGCCAGACATTTAACAAGTGAGAGCGCCTTTTGTGTGAAAGAACAACATTCTGGAATGTATAATGAACCTCTGTTGTTTGTAATTAACCCCCACATCACCACAAAGTCTTTGTTTGGGATATTGTCTTAAACAGATTATTTTCCACACCTCCGGTGCAATTGAAAAGACTATAAAGGTCTGGTGACTCGCCACATTCATGCCAATCTAACTTATAAAAAGTTGTTTTGTTTTGGTTTTATTTTTTTAGTTTATTGCAGCCCTGACTGGAGGTGACACTCCCATTTGGCTCCAGCTATGCCACATTTGTATTGGAAACTGATGAAGAAGAATGTAAGGCAGTACTCATATACAATTATGGCAAGTCAGCCAAATGATCCTGGACTTCTAGAAGTGAAAAAGTTTGTTTAGCTAAACAGAGATGCTACTAGGGTTTTCTTATTGAATTTTGGATTTTCCTGATATAAAGTCTTCTTTGGGTTAAAATTGGTATGATGTGATCCATTTGAAGTCTTCAAATGTGCAATTTCATCTTTTCCAGACACAGTTTTCCATTACCCCAACTCTTTTAATAGTGATATTAAATAAATGAATCTTATTCAGCAAACTAAGATTAGCCACTCTGTTCCATAATCATCTGGATTATAGTTTATGTAATAATTTTCAAATGTTGTTGATATTAAAGAAAAAAGTTAAAGATGCAACTTAAGCAAGGCACTCTAAACATGTTTCATCAATTTAAGGGTTGGGGACCTAACTGGGAGATCTGTCTCACAGGCTTATGTGTGTTGATGTGTCTCACTGCTTGTGTCACTGTACTTTGAGAAGAGTTTTACTGGGTGATATATAAATAGAACTGACTGACATCATTCATGAAATGCTCTAGTTCCAGGAATGACATTGTCTCTGTCTGGCTGTATTTGCAAAGCAGATTATATAGGCACTGTTATATGAATTAAGTGGTTGGTCATGCCATCCACAACACTAAGTGAGCAGAATGAATACATAATGCACAACAGGCACCAATTGGGGATTTACGACATAGCTGATTTTTAATTAACATGGATTCTTAATGACTAATTTGATGATTTGTATGATATTTCTGAGATTCTCCCCTCTTCTTTCTCCTACAGCAACATGGACACTTGGGTCTGTGCCCACAATGGTGGTCTTCCAAGAGCTGCTGGAGAGCCCACAGTGTATTATGGGTGGGGCACCAACTCTTTACATTAATAGCCCAGAAATGTAAACCCTCAAACAAAGAAAGGCAACTTTGGTCCTTCTAGGTCAGCTTGGTGGATGCAGACCTAGAAGCTTGAGGGCTATCTGCCTAAACAAATAGAATAAAAAGACACGTTAGCAGCCTCAGGCAACTTGCTTTCTAAGGAGGGCAAGCAAGATTCAAGCAGGCATGTAGAAGCATTGACCTTTGATGGACATGGAAGCCATTGCTGAGGAGAAAAAATGGCCATGTAATCCATGGTCTGAATTGTTTCTGATATAGTTGCAAATCTGATTACCTGATGCAGGAGCAAAACAGTTTTCTGAGGGTCATACAGGGCTATGCTCTACCTCAGCCCCCCGCTGCAAGCCACAGAAGAAAAGCAAGATGGGGCAGAACCACAACTGGCTAAGGCAGAGAAATGGATTAGAGTCCTCACAGCACTGCATATAAATGAAGATTATTACTCTTCAGGTTGTTTTTCAACCATATTTGTCTGCATGCTGACCATGCAGAGATAGCTTGCTTTCTTGACTAGCTAGTGACAGAAAACAAAGAAGGGCATGGGGCACATCCCATGGACACAGCACTGTACCTCACTGTACTGCTGTGATTTATTTGCTGTAGCATTCTTGCAATAAGGGCAATACTGCTACACAAGATTTTAGAATTAGCTCCATTTGCCAGTTTGTTTCTTTGACATAAGTCTGCTAGGAAAAAAATGCAATAGGCTAGAATTGTTGTGATGTTACAGAAGATATAAAGCATGCCTGCTGCTAGAAAAGTAATGTAAACCTCATTATAGATGTTTGTCTGTCAACAGATTACTCCCTTTCTGCATCTATATTAGAACAAGATAGAGAAGGAGGCATGTTCGTGGGTCACCAGTATGCCACAAACAGATAAGTTCAGAATTCAATGCAGCTATTAAGAAAAGATAATATCACTGGAAAAACAGATACATCTTTCCAGACATTACTTCTGAAAACAAACATTGTCAATATATTTGTTTTAAGCTTGCATTCCTATTTTTTTATTATTGTGGGTTCTCTTTTACTCACAGTCAAGTACTTAACTGTGTGCCTAAGACTCACAGACTTCATTAGAATGTAAGTATGCATTCAAACTCAGTAGATCTCTAGACTATTCATTAATTATTTTCCCTATGGCATTAGATAACCAGAAAATAACTGTGAAAAGTAACCATTCCATGAAAAAAACCCACAAAACTTTATAAATAGTTGTTGGGAGGTATGAAAGTTGTCAAAATAATGAAACAGATTAAGAATTCACATAACAAATTTTCGTGTCAGAAGTAGAAACACTATCAGTAACCTTTTGAAAAGAAAGAAGCTCTTTATTTGTCTCTTGTTACTGAATAACGGCAACAGTAATGACCTAAATGAGACCTACTGAGTGCAAAGAGAAAACAAATGCATAGCAGGTTTCTAGCAACAGCCACTCTCTGATGCTTAATTGGAAACTATTAAATGCAGAGTTACCAATTTATTTTAACAAAATAACATTCATGGACTCTTACTAGTTTCAACCTTGGCATCTTTTGAGTAGCTCTTATTGTGAAACAACTAATTTGGTATCAACACTTACTGAATAAATATCAGGCCACAGCTATTCTACCAACTACAAATATCCAAATGCATCAATGCTTGGTATGAAAATACAGTACTCGGCATATCTAGGAGATGCTCTTTCTTTGGTATAATGAGGTGAAAGGAAAGGAAAAGAATTCAGTCTACCAGGATCTTTTCACCTCCTATACCTTCTCCTTACAGTTGTATGGCAAATTCTAGTAGCTCCAATTCCTAGCTGTCCAAAACACTGTCAGCCCTAAGATCTGTGGTGGTAATAAGCATACAGAAAGAAAGGTAATTGGTAATGTGACTTAAAATTAATGCCATGAGTAGCACAAAAAAACATATTCAGACAATTCCTTGAGTGGCCTGGATTAATCCAGCCTTGTAAAAGAAAGCATACAGCAAAACATGGCAAAAATGGCTAGAAAGAATTAGCTAAAAGGAATCTGAGCCATGCTCAAACCAAACTCAAATATGCTCAAAGGCTGGAATAAGGTTGAGTAGAAGCTTTCCTGGGTTTGCTAGGAGGGTTGGCCAAGTAGCTGACAGCTAAAATAATTTTTCACTGCAGACAATCATTTTGCTGGTCCACCCTCTATCCTTTTCCTCACACCAGCCAAGAAAATCTTGAAATATATATAGACAGATGTCTCTGGTGTGTGTATGTGACATTTACGTGTATAATACATACAACTTCAGTGATTTCAATTTTGGAAACAATTTAATCTGATTACAGCAACAACAAAAGATGGAAAGATTAGTCTATTCTGATACCTAAAACACATAAATGATCCTTCAAAAGTATCTACAGATAGACAAAATAAGCTCCTTTATGAGCTATTTAGAGAGAAGTAGCCTTCATGAAAATAACCTCTTTTCAAAAGTATTTATCCTGTTTAACACAGCATTTGCTTTGCAATTTTAAAATATCAAAATGTTTTTGTTCAAAACGCAGGAAACTTGTAATAAATAGTTATTTTATAACTTGTAATGCTTTCTTAGAGTTCAATAGCTTTTAGAAATCATAAGTTGTTAGATGAAAAGAAGTAATATTTTAGTTATGACTTATAATATAGAGCATTATAATACAGATTCCTCTCTTGCCTCAGGTAGGCCTGGGACCAGTGTTGTTTGAGAAATAGTGATTTGCCAGATATACAGCAATTGCGCTATTTAGCTGAGTTACACTCAGGCAACAGTGAACATTAATTGAAGGGCATAATTACTGTTTGCTCCAGTAAAACTGACTCATAGAGGAAGAAGCTAGGCAGATTAGCTCATAGGCATGGAAGTGGCATATTTGTTCCAGACTTTAAATTTATGTGATAGATGAAAGAAATGTCATTTCTTTAAACGATATATATATTTAATTATGATATCTAGTTTTCATGGTTGTAGAGAAAACTATTTAACTCAGTTTTCACTTGTTTCTGAGCATACAGATAGTAATAAAAAAAAAAAGTAATATAAGCACATAATTAGATCTGTAAAAATAAATCTTATTTTTAAGTGATTATATTTTGAAGACTGACTAGCACTTTTGAGTACTTACATTTAGTAAGCCCAGAAAACTCTTAGGCCTTGTGGAACCACTTTCAGTAAGTCTAAAACATGTACTAAAATATTGTCTCAACAAGTGGCTTAGGATAGTAAAGATGTCTTTCCTCATTAAAAAGTTCTAACAGTTCTAAGGTTCCTTAAATATCTGACAAAGCTTACATGTACTGTAGTTGTTCCTAATTTCCTTCTTTCCTTTCCAAACAAAGAAAATCAAAGCAAAGAATTGTGCAACATGAATTTGAGGCATCAGGCTCAAAATTCAAGAAGTGATGTTCACCTCAAAGTTAGCTCAGGCATGATGAATGCAAATTACATTTTCTTGGTGGAACAGAAAGAAGCACTTGATCCAGTGGTTCAGGGTATCACATAAGAGGTAACTCTTCTGCACTGCTATTCCCCATTACATTCAATCATGTAATTTTTTGGAAAATCCTGACTATAAAACCTCTCAGGTTTAAAATTAGAATTCCATTCTTTTGTGTATTCTTGTATTTATACATGTACCTAAATTACTAGAATATTCATTAGTTTATGAACACATTAATCCTATAGAGTTAAGTACATGCTAACTTTTACACAGGTCAATAACAAAGTCTTTGGATGAAAGCACAGACCAATCAATGTCACCAAGACTTTTTCCTTTAGTTTAGGCATTTTGTTAAAAGTTTATTTTAAATTGTCCATATGCAAAAAAAAAGACTATGTGATGCTTAAAGTGGGTAGATCGTTCATGCACTTGAGAGAAACAAGAAAAGAAAGAAAATAAACACATTGCTTGCCTCTAGGAGTACTCGACTTGTAATTCCTAAATTGTTCCTGATTTGATTTCTCTTCAAATGTTATCTGGTTTCAATGCAGATTGCAGCTGTTAGCAGGTTCATAAACGAGATGAAGGCCCTCATGTTACAACTGTGCTTTTGTGAATGAGGCCTTCTTAAAATCTAGAAGTGTCCAGTACAGGCAAGAATGGACCAAAAGAGGATCCTAAAGAAAGTGGACTTGGAGGGACGAATAGCAAAGTCTGTGATGAAGTCTCTTGCCTTTTCCATCCTAAATGAAACGACTCTTACAGTAAAATGGCATTAAGAATTTAATAAATACACAAATTATGTTAATATATGATAGCATAATGTAGATCAATGATGAGAATGTTAGTTGTGTGTGTTAATAGGGGATGGCTTGGTGGTAACAGTGGTGTAATTCAATATTGAATTGATGCCCATTCAAACCTCTGAATTTGTCCATTTATAACATAATGAATGTATAAAGAGACTACCTTTTTTATGAACTTTAAAAATTTTCTTCTCATGTTGATGTTTTCTAAAAATGCTTAGTTATGTGTTTTGGGCTAGCTGAGTAATGAAGAATGCCACTTTAAAATATTGTTGAGACTGCTGCTATGACTAGCTTATGCTTGAGATTTTCTTTAAAATGTCAAAATTGACATAACTGAGAGCTGTATGTGTTCAATTAAAAAACTCTAATCCTACTCCTCATTGATGAAATAGAAGTACATTTACCAGTATGATTCACTGTCAGTTCTTTTGGGTCTTCCAAATGTAAACCTCTATCTATCCCATAATGCAAAGTAATTGGGATGATTTTTAAAGATGCTGCAATATATGCAAACACTACCACAGTTGCCACAAAATAACAAGCCTGCATTCTTTCCTTTTTATGTATGATAGCCTTTGTGAGAAGGGAGGACTTAAAACATCATCTTAAAACAGCATCTAACGTGGATGATGTAGTAAAATGGCTTTTCTTCTTCCTTTGATTCATTATTTCAGGCTTTTTTGTTGTATATGACATTGCTTTGAGAAGATAGTTGTAGTGTGTTTTCATCCACATGGTCCAAAAGTTTCATATAACTACAAATACATGTACCCATACACAACTGAATAACAACATGGGATGGCAGCCATAGGTTACAAAGGATACCTAAACCTCCCCTGGTACAACTTGAACCCATTTCCTTGTGTCCTATCATTCATTACTGGAGAGAAGAGATCAACCCCCACCTCACTAGAAGTCCCCTTCAGGTGGCTGTAGAGAGTGATCATATCTCTTCTCAGCCTTCTCTTCTCTTCTCTAGGCTATGCATCTGCAGAAGTCACTTTTCCATAGTCCCTCTTAAACTGCTTGATCTGCTAAAAAGCTTTCTTGTCTTTCATGTGATTTATCTGAGGCTAAAATAATTCACAAATTTCAGATGCTGAAGTCGAAGCTTCTAAGTTGCAAGAGTTCATACATAGCATTATTATTGCTTTCTATATGCCTAAGATGCACTTCTCAATTAATTTAGCTCCAGCTGTGAGAGCTCTGCATTTCTTCAGATCACATTCTTGAATCTCCAGACAGAAATGCCACATGATTCTAGCTGTGGAAATGATTATTTTATTTCCACCATATAGGACCTTGACAGCAGATGCAGTTCTTTATCTTCTAATTTCCGTCACTTCTACAGCACTTCTCCACAGCAAGTAAACTGTATGGCTCTGCCCTGAACTCACAACCGACAAACTGCCTCTCTCTATTCATTTTTGTGTTACCACAAAATATCAGACAGCATCAGTTTCTGAAAACTTGTGGGTGATGCTAAAGCATGCAGGGATACATCTCAGCTGTTCTAATGCTATTCAAAATTGAATGTGAATAAGTACTGATATGTGTTACACTGTCCATCTTTAATGGCTCCGCAGGATGCTCATTTTTTATCTATTTGTGGCAGAACGAAACAGCTGTGAATCTGTCAGAGAAGCATTTTGTCCTTGTACCACAAGCATTCATGATGGGCAGTCGCTCAGAGCAATGCTGTGGAGCTTTCAATCTTGAGAAAACAAGCATGTGGCTGACGCGATTCATGCTATAATTGTATGTCTATAAATGCACGTGGAAAATCTGTAGGACACATATGAGGAGAAACCATCATGGGTTGATATAAGTTCAGTTTGACCAGCAATGCTACTGGAATTTCCACAAGCAAAAATAAGTTTCCATGAACTTGTGTAGAAACACATGAGTGTTTCTCATTCAAAGCTCTTGAACCCCAGCACTTACTATGATACCTGAGCTAGTACAGAATTGAGCCATGATTGTTGGTTCTCACAGTCTTCACCAGATCTGCAACTAATTCATTTCTTGCTTGCAAGTTAAATGTTGGGCTGATAGTAGCTCTATATTTATGACGCTCTGACAGCAAAAGTTTTACATTTGCATCAGATCCCTTTGTAAAATAACAGAGTAATGCTTTGGCCTCAGTTGGAGTGTTTGTGTCTGTATGCTTCCCCTGTGAAGAAACCAGAGGTTGTTAATCACAAGTGGTACTAAAAAGCCTAAAGATTATCTTCCCTTGTCCCTACAAGACTCGACCACTATTGGTACAACCCAGATTTCTCTTCCCAGTTGACTCCTTTTGTCTGTAGATATTGCAGTTGCTGCTGCATGGCAAGGTCTGCTCTTTAGATTTCTGAATTAATCAGCTTCTTTCTTTTATGTCAGCAGCAGCAGTCAGTCACAAAAAGTGCTGGAGAGACAGATATCATGTTTTCTGTTCAGAAATGTGTCTTGGTAATGCCCAGACCACAGATGAAAATATTGTCAGCCTGACTGTAACTGCCAATGATGCTTGCTGCTGGAACTGAAGCCAGAACTTGAGTCAAGAGGAATCTTCCCTCCACATCAGATTGCAAAGGACCATTGCCCTCCACTGCAGCCTGCAGTTTGCACAGCAGCCTGGTCCTTAGGTGACCTTGAAATTTAAATTAGAATAGTAACAATTTGATTCCACTTCTTTCTCCAGCTCCTATTGCTTTCTTCCTGGCAAACTGGCAAAATGGCTTTAACCCTGTGTTTCATGTTTTCAGTGTGTTGTAATAGAGCGTTATAATATAGTATTTTGGGGTCAAGAGCTTGCAGGATAGCATGCCAAGACTGGCTCTGTAGAGCTTTGGACTTGGATAGCTACTGTACATTTTTCATGATTGTATGGGACCAATTTCAGCCCATTAGACAGTTCTTTCAAATCCCATATTGTAGTAAGTTCATTGAAGCCACAATTTTTTAACAGCATATAAGTAGCCCATGCTGGATTGATTTTTCATTGGGACAGTAAAAAAAATATGTCATTCCTAACAAAATTATTCCTCCCTGCCATTTTCAGAGCAGTGTATGACAGCAGTGAAAATTTCTTTCTTTCTTTCTTTCTTTCTTTCTTTCTTTCTTTCTTTCTTTCTTTCTTTCTTTCTTTCTTTCTTTCTTTCTTTCTTTCTTTCTTTCTTTCTTTCTTTCTTTCTTTCTTTCTTTCTTTCTTTCTTTCTTTCCCATGAGTGAAACAATGTTTTTCCCTTACCCTCATTCTTGGAAACAGTTGTATTTTTTTTAGCTGAAATTTTCCAACACATCTCAGCTTGAGGCACAGACATCGCATGGAAACTTTTAGCCCAAGCATTTAATGTTTGGCAAAGTTATAAGCAACTGAGACATAAAATGGGAAGAGTCTGGGAATCTAGGATGTGCTAACAGCCTTCTTTCTAATGAATATGCTTGTACAAAGGCTATTAATATACTTGAAAACTAGTCTGAAAGTCAGAATAGACTGAAAACAATGTTGGTGTCCTGTCTGAACTTTCTAGTCTTTATGGAAAAATCATTGGAAAGCAAAGCTTTATGACTAAAACAGATATAAATCTAACTATAATTTTCTGGTAGGCTTAATAGTTGAAATATTGTCTTCAGCTTCAGTGGTGATATTACCAAAATGCAGTGTAACGCTAGAAAAGATACAGAAAAGGAAATTGAGAATGATCCCCAGAGATAAAGGAATGTGCAGGATGGAGTAAAGTAATTTGCATAAAAATTGTTAGATTGGTATTTAATAGAATTATATTGGATCTTACACTTCACAGATAATGTCAGTTTGAGTTACTATTGTAGGCTATTATGGACTAGTGAATTATTAAAAACAAATATATTATTGAAACAAATTTTGACAATGTGCTTACCTGGTAAAGTCACCTGTTTAAAGCACTCATTCCTTCTAGTGCAGTGAAACATGACAGCACTAAATAAAACCTGTTAAATTTGTGGCTTCATTCTCATCATTCTCATTACATTTCTCTCCCACAGGTGCCTAGAATATGTTTGCCGCGGGTTCAGTCTTGTGTGGCAGGCCAAGTCACATTACAATTTGGTGGATATTGTTGATTGATGCTATATAATTAGTCAGTCCTTTTCTTCCCTTACCTCCTCCTCTCCCTTTACTCTTCAGCCATTAAACTAATAATTCCAGGTTAAAAATACTGTGTTTTTAAAGTTTCTTGCATGTGTGTTAGTAGCACAGTTCTGGCATGTTAAAATGGAAGAATGCTAAATAACCTAATACATATCCCTGTGCTTATGGTATCTCTGTTTGCTGAGACAATGAAATAGAAAATGGAAAGTACGACATTTGCCACAGCATAGTACAGATTTGGCCTCCCAAATAAAAAATACTGCATTACGAGGCAAGCTTTTACTGTACCTCATATAACTAATTGTACAATGCTCCATTCTGGGATGACTCCAGTCCTGTTTAAGTCTTGGTGGAGAAGAAAAAATAAATTGCAATTTTAATACATATAACTCTATGTTGTTTGCTGGAAAGTTAAGTGATGTTTTGTTCTCTAATCTAGCTGCAGTTTTTTATTCTATTCTCAAAGTAGTTATTTTATTATTTTCCTCAAGAGTTGAAAGTTGTGCTTGACTTGGACCTGTAAGATACTAAATTAATACAGAAATTTGAATATTTGTGCATGCTGTATGCATATTAGCCAGTGGTTACTACATTACCGTCCTCTTGCATTAAAAATAAACCAGCAATGTCTGTGCATACATTTTTAATCATACTCATGCTCTGTTTTAATCTTCTGGCTCCCTTTGATTCCACGTCAGCACTGGTGAAAATTACACAGATCTTTACTAATGCAGCACTCTAGAAAATCTGATGCTTTTGGCATATTCTTAATCTCAGCACTCCCAAACAGTGACCTTCTTATGGGTCAAAATATTCCAGTCCCTCCTGTGCCACGCTACACATTGAAGTGTATCCAGTTATAATCATTTTAGCAGTGTGTTGACTGTTGTGAATCATGCCAAATGCATAAGAGTTAATGACTGTAGCAGCCACAGAACACTGATGTTCTGACTTTTGTGGAAATTTCAGTTTTGGTAACTTCTTTTTAATTCTTCTATTTACTTGTTTATAAGTGGTTTCTAAACAAAAGATTTTTGGTTCCGATTCTGTCTCTAAGAATCTTGATCGATTTTAAGCTCCACTGGGATAGCTTGTTGTGTGACTTACCACATAGCCGACTTAAAGGAAGGATTAAAAATGCTGAGTGTGGAGTTTATTATAAACCTATCAAGATCTCAGATGGAGAGTTTGCCATTATTTGCATGAGTGTGTTTCAAAGTGGTGCATCCCTCTGAGGCTAAATAAAAGCAGTGATGGAGAAGTCTAGATAGTCAGGCCAGACCTATGACCACAACTATGCAGTCAGATGGACCTTCATAGCCTGCTGAAGACTCTTGATATCTATGGTTTTTTAGAGAGGTGTGGAAAACCACCTGCTAAGGTTGTCGGCTGAAAATGAGCCAGCAGTGTGCCTGGGTGGCCAGGAAAGCCAATGGCATCCTGGTCTGTATCAGGAACAGTGGTGCCAGCAGGAGTAGCAAAGTGACCATTCCCCTGTACTTGGCTTTGGTGAGGCTGTACCTTGAATACTGTGTCCAGTTTTAGATTCCTCTCTACAAGAAGGACATTGAGGTGCTGGAGAGGATCCAGAGACGGGCTACCAAGCTAGTAATGGATTTGGAGCACTTCTCATTTGAGGAACACCTGAAGGATCTGGGACTGTTTAGCCTGGAGAAGGCTCAGGGGAGACCTTATCACTCCCTACAACTACCTGAAAGGAAGTTGTAGCAAGGTAGGGGTCTGTCCTCCCTAGTAACAAGCAATAGAACAAGAGGAAATGGCCTCAGTTACACCAGGGGAGGTCCAGGCTGGATATGAGGAGGAATTTCTTTACTGGAAGGGCTGTCAGGCATTGGAATGGCCTGCCCACGGAGGTGCTGGAGTCACCACCCCTGGATGTGTTAGTTAAAGAGACAGGTTGTATGTAGGGAAATTATTTAGTGGTTGATAGGGCTAGGACAAAGGCTGTACTCAATGATCTTAAAGGTCTCTTCCAGTCAAGACAATTCTATGATTCTAAACCCTAATGTCTCTGAAAGTAGCAAAGTGTGCACAAGTACACATATATGCAGAAGTTCTTGTAAAAGTTAGAGAATGGTATAAAGAGGCTGAGTTCTGTTCTGATTCATCCTTTTGGGGATAATAACCAATCCTACCCAAAAATGCATGGATGAAGATTTTCTTCTTCTTTTGAAACAGACAGTATCAGGAAAACTAAAAAAGCAGAAATAAAAAATGTTTTCTGGGACATTTTGCATTGTGTCAGGTGACATCAGGTCAAGTACAAAACAAACGTAGAACTTGCCCTGGTTCCTGCTTCAGAAATTAGCAGTATTTCACTTGCTTAGTCTTCTTGGAAACACTGGCAGATACATGGGGAATTGGGATTTTCAGAGATGAAAAAAACAAGACTAAGAATGACCTTGTAACATGGTCTTCCTCCAACACGGAGAACTGTGATCTAGTTGGTGGTCAGAGAGCAGCTTCTGTGTTATTAGAAAAATAAAAATTATAAACCACTCTGCTCTCTACAGGACTGAGTTAAAAGATTAAAGGCTTTCTCTCTTGGTGCTGTGTTTTTTGTTTGTTTGTTTTAAAATATGATCTATGATACTTTTTATTTTTTAAAGAAAACGCTGATGTCCATATCCAGTAAAAATGTTTGTGACTTTTCTGTAGCAAATTGTAAGGTTTCTAAGTCCTCAGTATACACAACCTTCCAGTTGGTATTTCTAAAATTAAGTAATTTAACCAGTTCTTACTCAGTCTGATTTTTTATCTCATTCCTGATTATTGGTCTCATTCCACATGGGCCCAAATTGTGCACAGAACTTAGTTGCTCAACTACAGTCAGAGACTCTTCTGTAGTCAGGTATCAAAAAAGTGAAACTGAGTGGCATGTAATCCAGAATTGCAATGTATTATTATTTTGTTGCCAGCTACTAATTCCAACGTGAGGTGTTGAAGTCTGTTTTCACACATTTGATTTTAAACGACAAAAGCTATGTGTATGTGATGAGATGTTAATCCCATATGATGCAGGATTTCAAATCTCACTGACATAATTATTTTATCTTTAAATATGTTGTTGGCTTTTGCATTTTTTTTATTAGAAGGAAGGAGAATAAATGAAAAATAACCTAATTTACCTATGTAATTCTCCTTACCTAAATTATTGCTTTTTAAGAGCAACTTTTCTTTAAGTATGGCACTTGGGCTTTGGCATGACACAATGTATAATTCTTATGTTTCTACTCGTAAAATTCTATTATGTCCATCATTTCCAGCTGATTCTCCAAAGAAATTTTGCTCTTGGCTTCTTTTTCATAAGTACAATGAAGCCAGTGCCAATAGTTTTTGATTATTTAGCTTGGTACAATAGTTATGGTCTGGTTTTCCAACTTCAGGAAATGGCTGAAACAATATTGATTTGTTTAAAGGCAGCCAGTTTAAAAGGCACCATAGTCAAGATTCTAGTAGCTTTCTAAGCTTGGGGCTGGCTTCATGTTTTAGGGTTGTTTTTTTCCAGTTTATCTGTAACTTTATTAAAAATAAAGACAAGGAAAATATGCTGCTTTAAGATCTTTTTATACATGTGATTTCAGAATGGAAAATGTTGAGCTCTTAGCATCATGAAATAGCTTAGATGATCTTTTAAGAAATGTTGCTGTTATCTTCTGCCTCCTGAGATGGTCTCTTAGCCAGAAAGACCAGGTAAACGGTCATTTCCACAGTTAGATAAAACCAGCATTGTTTCTCTATTCCTTCATTTCTATGTGACTCACCTTTGGTTAGGTTTGATTTATAAATGACTGTAGCAAGTGAAGAAAAATGAGGTGGAAGTTACCAAATGAAGTTTTTGAGAGAACTGCATGCTGCATCTGTGTGGTGCAACTTCTACGGGGCTTGCTCTGACTTCTGATCAGGTGAAGGGCTTGATCATAAAGAATGGTAGTATGGCTCTTCAAGGCAGCCATAACAACTATTCAGCCTTGAGTTCCACATCTTAATCTTTGAGCTGCCTAAGGACAGCATAGCTCTAAAGGACTTGCATAAATGAAACCAGCTTAATGCTGAAGAGAATTACTGCTATGAAAATTAAGGCTCTCTTACAAGCTATTGGTGGAAGCATCAACACTCCAGCATTAGTTATGAAGTTACGCTTTACTTAAAAAATCTCCTAACTAGAAGAGGCATTTTCTCCCCTACTATAGGCTAAAAACATGTTGTGTATGTTAGGTCTAACTTTGATATACAAAAATGCAATCCACAAAGGTGTATCATTATGCTAAAGCTATAACCTGAACCTATGCTTGCATTAAAAAAAAAACAAACAAGAAAACTCCAAATGAAATCCTTCATATGAGGTATAAAACCAGAAAAGGTTAGACGTTCAAGAAACTTAAAGAAACAAGCAGTGAGAAAATAATAAATAGAACTCAAATGTGATTTTAGCAATATAATTTTATTTGCTGTAATACATAGATAAAAAAATATAACAGATATCAAAAAAAGTAGCTAGTAGGGTGGTAGGTGTACTCATCACTTGACATATTACTATGAAATTCCAACTACACACTTGGTGTATAAATAAATAATGATTCAGCTAAACCAGGATTAATGGCTCTACACAATTCTTGCTAAAATAGATTGTACCTCACTATTTGAATGCTGTTAGCAGAATTTTGTTGTTTACCAAATTAATTTCTTCAAACAAATGATTAATGTCACATTTCTGCAATCATGAAAAGGCTTCCAAAGGCTTTGTGTACATACCACTTTCAAGAGGATAAAAAAAAAAGACTCAAACTTAGTTTGAACAAATCATAGAATCGTAGAATGGTAGGGTTAGAAGGGACCTTTAGAGATCATCTAATCCAACCCCCCTGCCAAAGCAGGTCCACCTAGATCAGGTGGCAGGCAGGTCTTTAAGACCTCCAAGGGAGGAGACTCCACAAACCCTCTGGGCAGCCTGTGCCAGTGCTCCATCACTCTCACAGTAAAATAGGTTTTTTCTTATATTTAAATGGAACTTTTTGTGCCCCAGCTTCATCCCGTTACCCCTTGTCCTGTTGCTATATACAATAGAAAAAAGGGCTACCCCAACCTCCTGACACCCACTGTTTAGGTATTTGTAAATATTAATAAGATCCTCCTTCAGTCTTCTCTTTTCTAGACTAAACAGCCCCAGTTCCTGCAGCCTGATCCAGCCCAGTTCCAGTTGCCTGATGATCTTGGTGGCCCTGTGATGTATCTCAGGATGCCATTGGCCTTCTTGGCCACAAGGACACATTGCTGTCTCATGTTTGGTTTATTATCAATCAAGACTCCCAGGTCTCTCTCTGCAGAGCTGCTGTCCAGCAGGTCAATCCACAGCCTGTACTGGTGCATGGGTTTGTTCCTCACCAGGTGCAGGGCTCTGCACTTGTTCTTGTTGAACCTCATGAGGTTCCTCTATGCCCAACTTTCAAGCTGCTCGAGATCCCACTGAATGGCAGCACAGCCTTCTGGGGAATCAGCCAGTCCTTACAGTTTGGTGTCATCGGTGAACTTGCTGAGGGTACACTCTGTCCCCTCATCCAGGTCATTGGTGAAGATGTAATGAATGAAGACACTTTTACAGAAGACAATGAACCTGACTTTTAAAATACTATGCCTTTCCACACCATGTGGTACACAAAACATTGTTGTCATGTAGGTTAAGAAAAGGCAATGTGGAAGACACATTGATTTCAGATATCCAATACTTTCAAGTATACTGTTTGGTAATGTAAGAGAGTCTTAGAATATAACAATGAGTACCTTAAGTTTTCAGATTCATCACTTCAAATGAGATGCTGAGAAGTTGTATAAATTTTATATTTAATAAATAAAATAGGAATTAAAAAGCTGAGACTGAAGCTGATTAGTCTGATTAAAGGAGGCAAGAGCTACATTTCACCCACACCATCACAGACTGGAAGACTGCAGGGTATTTTAAGGATGCCATACTAGCAAGCTACAATTACGCTCTAATTTATGAACTATAGCATTCACATTCTTCTGAAAGTTATTTTATTTTATTCACTTTATGTTAACTAGCTGGCTTCAGATAAGTTCTCTTAGACGTTTGGCATATATTAAAAATTACTGTAAAAAAATCTACTACTGTGTTAGTCTTTTTTCTTCTATTAGATTATAAAATTAAAAAAAAATACAGTTTTATAATCACTGCCACATGGGTTTCATTCCAAGTACAAAAATCCTAACCGTTTTTTTTTTCACATTCGGTGGGAAACTACTGACAGATGTGTTGGCGTGACAGATGCAAATGAAAGGACAATTGCTTCACCTTTTCAGCACTGGATGCAAAAGGTGAATGACACACATAGGAAAATAGCATCACTGGACGTCTTTATAGAGAATTGAATAAAGCAATTTGATTAATCCTTTAATATGATGCATTCACACTTGAGGTATCGATTACACTTTTGTGGTTTTTTTCTTCTCTTTAATTCTCTCTTTACAAGTTAGATGAGGGCTTCCTGACCTAACCCGTTCCATTCTCATATTGCAGAGTGTACTTGTCCTTTTTGGGTTGACATTCTTTAACCTGAAGAGGCTACATCTTGGTGTTGGCATACTTAGTCACGTATGAACCCAGATCCTACAAATATCTGAAGGCTATTAGAGAATTGCACTGAATTACTCAGTAGTCCACAGTTGGCCGTGTCTTGTAAACTGGTCTAGGAACAAAGGTGCTGCATAAATGTAAGATTTTTTTTTTTCTTCCTCAGGTGAGTTTTAATTCTTTAATAGGAATGACATTTAAAGAGCCTTTCATATGTTCTTCGGTGTGCAGCAAAAGAAGACGTCCTCCAAACTATCCTTTAAAGGAGAAAAAAAACCCAACAAATCCAAAATAAACCACAAAAACAAACAAACAAAAAAAACCAACATAAACCAAAACCAAACAGTTTTCTGTTGCGGTGACAGACTCTGTAAATGACATCCCTGAATACCTGGCTGGAAACCGTGCCACGCTCCTGCCGCCTGCCCCGCCTTCGCCCGCCGGCGGCTGCGGACGCGGTGAGAGGAGCCCCATCTCCCCGCAGCCAAGGAGGTTTCCGCGGGCGGAAAGCCACGCCGCGGGCATGCAAAGTTTCTTGCAACGACGCTCGGGATCACGCTAAACTGCCGTATTAACCTCCCTCAGATTTAATTTCAGCTTCCTCAGCTCGCTCCCCAGCTCTCATCCCGTCCGCTCCACCCCCCTGCCGCTGCCGCTGCCGCCGCCGCGCCGGCCCTTGCTCTCACGCCGCCGGCACGCAGCAGGTGCACGGCGGCGCGGCTCGTTGCCACCCCCCTGCCCGAGGCTGGACCGCCGGGCAGAATTCTGCGGCCGCCCCTGCATCGGCGCGGCGCGGCGCGGCCAGCCGCCGTGACTGACGCCGAACCAAAGGTGAGTGAGGTGCGGGCAGGGTCATCTCCTGGGCTAGTAGGGGGCGGGAGGGGCGGTTGCCCGCAGAGCCGCTGAGGAGGTCAGAGCCCTCGTCCCGGCCGATGCCGCTGTAAGGATGGGGGGGACTGGACGCAGCGATCCTCCCGCCTGTGCGGGGACGAACTCTGCTAAGACGTTCGCTGCTCTTAAGCGCGGAAAGGAGGGGGGATGAGGTCGGTTGTGCAAGTGATTAGTAACGAGCGTGAGGAAGGTCTTTGAGTTGGGGGGATCGCACACACGCGAACGGAGCTGCGAGCGCTTGTTTGGGGCGGGGGGAAGCCCCGAGCCGTGGCTCAGGGTGCTTGGAATGATGGCCCTGCCCTGCCTGCAGTGCGGGTTGGGGAGGGAGGCAGGTGCAGGGAGGGATGCGGAGACAGCTCCACACCTCCCCGCACCGTCCCGCTGCTGGCCGAGAGCCGCGGAGGGAGAGGTAGGGCCGAGGAGGCTCGGCTGAGGTGTGGAAAGGGCTGTCGTGCCCTGCTGGAGCTGCCTGTGGAGGTGACGTGTTGGGAGGCACAGGGTCAGAAAGATGTGACGCTCCCCGCCCCCCTAAATCAGCTCCCTGCAAAATAAAGAAGGCAGTGCCCGCGGCTCAGCCTGGGCTGCGGGGAGGGGAAGTGTCTCTGAGGGAAAGGGCCAGGGGATCAGGGAGCAGCAAGCTGGCAGTGGTACAGCTCTCATGGATCGGGAGGGAAAGTGTGTCCTCAGGTGTCCTGTTTCCCCAGAAAGGAAAATAAAGTGACCAGGAAGAAGGATGGAGAAGGCTTAAAAAAGGATCTTTGCTGGTGAAAGAGGAAAGGGTGGTAGAAGAAGACTGTGTAGTGGTGAGAGGGTGTGAAAGAGCTGTTTGTGATTGGAGATGTAGGAGTGTTAGGCTGACTGAGGCAGGTGATGAAATTGATGTGCATATGTTCGATAAGGAAATGAGGGAGTGACAAGGTCAATAGGCAGCAGTCATTTTTCTCTTCTGGATGGCCTGCTTTGGATAAGTTAAGGTTGTCATATAGTAGATGATCAGAAGTAGGACTGTCTTTCTGAGCTTTAACTTCATCAGGTGGAGTGGAGAGGGAAAAGGGAGAGGAATTAATGGCATTTAACTTTCACTTTTTTCTTAATCTCTCCCTCTTCAGGCAGCCCTTTGAATTAATACATCTGAACACATTTGTAACTCCCAAGTACCTGCCAGCAGTGTAGGAGTAATTCTTTTTTGATTGATTAATTCTTTCTGTTTTTCTTTTTTTTCTTTTTTTTTCTTTTAATTGGACTTCAATTACTTAATTGTATTTTGAAGGCTGGTTTTGATCAGTTTTTCCTTCTCACAGAATAGGTTCAATAATGAAAAATGCTCATTCAGTTTTGTGGGGCTCAGTAATGAGGTCTCATCCAAGCCATTCTCCATACTTGTTGCTGAACTTGACTAAGTGTGGACAGCATATGGTTTTTATCCTTTTGTGTTTGATCAGCCTTTATTTAGTCATATGTAGTGAAGAAATGAGTGTAAAGTAATGACAACTTATTAGTCTTTAAAACTTCATTAACTTCTTGATATTTGATCCCTTACATGATATAGAATGATAGTGAACCTATGTTCATATGCATTACAATAGTAGTAGTGATTTGTATTAGATGCAATGAAGAAATTCCTCACTGTGAGAGTGGTGAGACCCAGGAACAAGTTGTTCAGAGAGGCTGTGGATGCTCCATCCCTAGCAGTGTTCAAGGCCAGACTAGGTGGGTCATTGAGCAACCTGATGTAGTTGAAGATGTCTCTGCCTGTGATAGGGGATTCTAACTAGATGGTTTTCAAGATCCCTTCTGACCCAAACAGTTCCATGGTTTTATCATGTATTACATATGTACAACTTTGAAACATTTTCACTTTAGTACTAATTTTTATTATGACCTAAAATGTAACTCGGAAGTAATCTCAAACTGCTTTGTAGATGTTTTTTAAATCTCCTGACCAAACATTCCTAGTTCAGTTAACTAGAATTTTAATTTAGATATTATCTCTGACTCAGTCACAGAAGAACACGTTGTTGTCTCTGCTGGCTTTAATTTGAGTTGACTGCTCCCTCTAACCTGTAAGTTACAACTCCTTCAGCAAAGTACACGTTAGCTATCCTTTCACAAAACATTGGACACAACACAGTTTTCAGGCTTATGCTCTACCTGCTAGGAGGTAGTTTAATGAAACCGTGCCTCCATGTAGGATTTTACGACAAAATGATTATTAGAAAACATAACTACTTGCCAGGAAACGTAGAGGATGGTGCTTAGGGCTGAGAGACCTCCAATGGTTAAGGGGGTGCAGCCGTGGAATGCCTCCCTGTTCATGACCGCTGGGAGGACAGGGTTGCTTGTGCGGAATGTGGGGTTACAGCCTCCACTACATCAATGTCCACTCTATGGTAGTTCTGTTTATGCAATTATCCAGTGGAAAGTACAGTAATCATGCAGTGTGTTATGATGTGAAAAGAATTTAAAAAGAACATATTTTAGTTGTGAAATGAATTAGTTTAAATTTAAAATTAAATTAGAAGAAAGCTTAAATTCTGAGTTTTCTGGGGTTTTTTGGTTTGTTTCTGGCACAGATGCACATTCCTCCTGAATATAATTGTTAATATGTGACACTGGAAGATGTGTTGTTGCATGTGTTTTGAAACCTATAGCTTTTCCAAAAGCAATAGATGAAGTTGTAAAATTAAAGGACCTGACAACAACTAGTGGTTTGTTTTTTTTTTTTTTTTAAATGAAATGACCCTGTCTTTTGGCCAGGCTTCCAGAATTTTCGTACTGAGACTTTACATGGGTGATGCTTTGTTTTAAGTGCTGTGTTTTACACTATATAAATAATATAAAATTAAGAAAAGAACAAGAGACCGTCAGACTAATGCTGTTTTTCCCCATTCATATAAAACGCCCAAGTCCAAAACCATAGGATAGTGGCATACATCTTTGCCCACTACATGATTAAGAGATCCCCTGGAAAACGTATATCTCTTCACTTGAAATAATGCATGGTATAGATGGGATATGGAGAAAATTGCTTGCAAAACAGTTGGGGGGCAGGGGAGAAGTTCTCATCTGATATTCTAAAGCTAATTATGATGACTATATATCTATTGTAAAGGGACTTCTTTTCTGTTTTGCATAATGTGTAGCATATTTGAGGCTTATCAGAGAGTGTAGCTAACATCATATTCTGTACCAGAAATATTTTTACTTTTTAAAAAAATAAATGCTAGTCTTAAGGAAGATACCTAACTTTATGGTAAATGTTCTGGTGGGCAGAGAGGAGGAAGAATCTGCATTTGCATAGAGTGATACCTTGATAAATTAATAGCATAACAAAGGAACATATAGTATTTCTAGGCAGTGTAAAACTGCCCACTCAGAAGTGGCTTACTGTTGCATATACTTTTATGGTATTAAGGTGGAGATATTATCATTTACAAACGGAAAGGATTACCCCTTACATAACTGCACCATTTGAAAATTTACTACTCTGTGTTGTAGAAAGCGGGCAGCAGCCAGCACAAAATGTTTTTCTGTTTCAATAAGGTGACACAAATTTTAGTGTGGATGAGGAGCACATTTTTAGAAGCTTAATGATCTTTCTAATCCTGTGACCTGTGTGCCTGTAGGGAAATCTTTCAGGAATGCCCCATGTACCTACTGTGAGGCTTGTTTTATATCACCTTTGTGATTTGAATAGTTTCTTGGAAACAGTAGTGGCTTGAGGAGAGAAACATAGTGTTTTGACTAGATCAGATGCTCGGGTAGAACCAAGTAAAGCAGTATGAAATCAAAGTCTTCTGTAATTGGCATTTGAAATCAGTGTTGGAATAGCTGTGTGATTTCTGGCTCTGAATTGTTATATTTAGATAGAAGAGTATTTAAATAAACCTTGAAAAATAACGTAGTCCTTAGTTCAGGCATATGTAATTGTATTAATCAACATAGATTTTCTGGATAGGGTAGATGGGTGTTTCCCAAACTTCTTGCAATGTGAACACTGTTTGGTCTCATCTGCTTTTATGCAATCCCAAAGGAAAAATTTACTACTGTACTACTTTAATTGCTGGCAGCAGATATGTTCTTCAGAGTGTTGGGGAGGGCAGGGAGAGGCATGAAAATCAGCTGTAATTATCAGCTGCAGGTGTAAATACTCTTTATATTGCCTGGAAGGAACTGAGCTGCTGCCAGGAGTTTAAGGGAGCTGGTAGTTCCCTAGCTAGTGTAAATATGTGCAGCTGATAATTATAGCTGCTCCTGACTCCCCTGGAGGAAATGAGCTGCTTCCAGCCTGTAAATCAGGGCAATTTGGTTTTATTGTTTTTCTTCTTGTTTTTTAATAGCTTAATTTTTTAATTAAGTTTTCCTCTACCTATTTATGACTCCTACCCTTTGAATCTTCCTGTTACTTCACTGAGAGTTGCAGTTTAGGTATGAGAAATACTGGTCTTAGGTCATTACTTAAAAAAAAATAAAGAAATAAAAGAGAAAAAGTAACTTGTGGTCAGATGGCATCATTACCACAACATCCATTGTGGCTTGTTACATTATTCTGTCAAATAACGGTGTGTCTTGTGTAAAACAAGTGATTCACAAGTCCATTTTTTTGGGCTTAGTGGTAAAAGAGTGCATGTTAAGTGCATGGCTACTAGCATGAGTTATTTCTGTTGTTAGGGGGAAGATCTGTAGAGCTGAACAAGACTGGAGGATGTGTGATTCCTTTTGTAAATAATTCTTAATGTCTGCTAATGCTTCCTGATAACTTCTATTAAATACACCTTAAAATTTTTAAAGCAATGGGGGAAGGGAAAATGCTGTAAGTTCTAACTTTTAAATTAGATTTCAAAGCACAAACAACTGAGTTTGCTGTAATAACTGTTTCTCCTTTTTTTTCTTAATATCATTTGCTGGTATTTTAACATAGTACACAAAAGCTTAGGAGAAAAAAAATCAATACTGAGTATTGTTTTGTTTGTAAATAAAGAGTTCATCTAGCTATCATGTATTCATGACCACAGCAAACCAGCAGTCTAAATGCTATTAAACAGCAGTTTATGCCACCTGTATTTGCCAGCAGCTGTCCATCATGCTGCCTGTGAGAAAAACACAGGCTCTGGGTAGACTAATACAATGGAATATTCATTAAAGATCTGTCTACCGGTTTGCTAGTCTCTCTTTATTAGTCATATACCTCCTTTTGTTTAGCTCCTGAAGAAAATGTTTGTGTCCACATAAAAGTTGGAACTGAGCATTTTCTAATCAGTGAGGAAAAAAATCAGGCTGGCAAGTGTTGCTTTTTCTGCTCAGATTTTTTGCTGTCTTCCTTCAAAATGTAGCCAGGTCTCAGTTTCTGTAGTGAGACAAATATAAAGGAGAAGCTTCATAGAATATGATGGACGAAATTCATTATGATCATCAAGTCCAAGACCCGATTAATCGTAAACAGGCAAAGAAGATATGGCTGGTACTAAATTTCACCTTAGTTTTGAAAATTTTCTAAAAACTCACCAGGCTTTTTTTAAAAGATAAGGTTTTTAAGTTTCTACTTAAACATTTTCAGTAGTAGAGAAAAGGAACGATCTTTCCCATAGAGTTTATCTTAGTGATGTAATGTATGGTTGAGCATGTTCTTGGCAACAGCTGGCTGAAGTTAAGCGATTACCAACCTAACTCACTGTCAGTAAGCTGTCTTGTTTTGTTTACTGTGATTTGTTTTTTAACTTTGCCAAAAGACCTTTTGCCAAAAACACCTTTCTGTTCTGCTAACGTAACTAAGGGTAGTTGCTCCAACCTGGTTGAGTCAAAATTGTCTTGGATAGCTTAATTGTTTACAGTTAGACTTTTTAAAAAACAGATACCTCTATAGTTAGTTTGCTGAGTGATACCTTATCAAGACTTAATGTCCTTCTTTTGTGATACTTTGATAGTGAATGGTATTTTAAAATGTGTTCTTAAGCCCGAATCCCACCCTTTTTTCTTTCCTTTTTTTTTTTTTTGAGACCAAGATGTGTAAATTTATGACTTCTTTGCTTGTGCAACAACAATGGAAACATATCAACATTTTTTGTGAGCTAGTTAAGCAGGTATGCTTTGGCTGCACACGTTGGTATTCAAAGCCTATATGTGGAAATGGGGCTACATTACTACTAGCAAAGCCACTGTGTGTGTAGAAACGAGCAGTAAATACCACTTGATTTCCACATAGTACATTAGAAAATGTTCTTACATTCCAGGATTAAGTTCTGAAAAAATTGTTTAACTTTTCAGAATTTTCACCTTGCTTAAAATTGTTCCTTTTATAGTAGATTGTGGCTCTGTTAACCAGTCGTTGCTCTGTCCTCAGTGGAGGTCAGTGTTGCTAATTTCAGTGTTTTGACTCCTCTAATTTTCTCTGTGTACCCTTAAAATAAACTAAAAAATCCTTTCAGTAGGAATGTCATGCCTAGCAATGAATAATCACCTAACAATATATATTGACAAAGTTCTGCTGTAACCCGACACTAACTTGTCTTATTTATTTAACATTTTTCACTTTCAAGAAGCATGACAGCTAATGGAGGTTATAAAAACACTGCATTTGAATAATGTGACAAGAGTGAAGGCTATCCTCTGCTTAGGTGACTTGAACAGAAACTGAGTTGGCTATATCTTTCTAGTGATACTGGGAAGAAATATACAAGGAGACATAAAATGGGTATATATACTCAATTCACAAGCTCCTTTTTCACTTTGTCACAATAAAAGTGTTGAAACGATCTAGAGAAGCTGAGAGTGTCTTGGCTTCTTAAGAATACATTGTGAATACAGAAAGACAGCTTCTATGGTTTTGCTCTCATTCTGTAACCTTTCAGAAGTGTTAAAATAACTTTAAGATAGTGAAATAGCAGATAACACTTTTACTTATTTTGTTTGTGTGTAAGGCAAGACAGACCTGTATGTCCTTTATCTGGTCTTTACCAACAATCTGTTATTAAACAATTGCTGGGGAATGTGCTCTTTCAGGAGCACATCCTGGGCACTAAATGCTGCATCAAAACTTGTACTATAGCTGTTATGCCTATGTGTAAACTGGTTTGTACGCTTGTAATTGATGATGTTTGAAGTTAAAAGTAGCAAAATGTGAGATGCTTTGAGTGGCACCTAATAAATGCTGAGCTCATCCTGAGCTATATAGACTATATAGAGTACAGTTCTAAGGGTAAGCTGTAACTTTTCTAAGCATCTTGTATGGTATTTGTTTTAAATATTTGTGAAAGTGAGGGTGGATTGAGAGAAATTTTTTATTTTTGGGTTCTTTAGCAAAAAACCATTGTGAATTACTGTACTTTCTCTTTAATTCCACACATGTGATTCTTGTAAGCTGGATTTAATGGCTTTAGCTTTTGAGCTATGTGTATTGGTCATTCCCCTGCATCAACCACTTTCTCTAGGAAATTTTTGTGTATTAGTCCTATCTTTTTGCTTCTGCAGGAGTGATGTTTGCAATGTATTATAGTTCCCTTAAAATAAACAAAGAGAAAATAAATATGGCCGATTTTCCAATTTAAATGGCATAATCTGTTATGAAACTGAATGTTTCACACTCTCATTTGATGTATGCATTGTTCAAATTTAAATTCATCTTGCTGTTGGCCTAAGATCAGTTCTTTTCATAAAATGTTGAAGGTTGAGAAGACAGAAAAAGGAGTAATGTTGGCTTTTTGCATAAGGGAAGATCATTTTTTGTGGGTTTTGCTAAAACATCTGATGGCTTTATGAGATTATAAAAAAACTACGTGAAGTTGTTTAGTTACAGTTTCTACCTGGCCTTCTAACTCTTCAATTTCTGCACAATTCTAGTGGTATATGTGTTGTGTGTCCCAGAAATGATGTTTTGAGGAATCCTACAGTATGCAGGATGGTATTCAGCTCTATTAGTACTTATATAGTTAAGACGATGTTTAATTCTTTTTTCCTCCAACAGGAAGAAACTTTTAAATATTATGTCTCGGTAAATGCCACAAAAAGTAAAAAGTTGGTGTGCGTGAGTACAAAAGTCTGAAAGCATGAAAAAAGGTACAGATCGATGTTGGAAGAAGAGCTGAGAGTGAGGCAACCAAACTGTGAGATACAGCTGAAGAACTGAGTTCTGGAGTTCTTTATGCCTACAGTAATTAGAATCATAGAATAGTAGGGGTTGGAAGGCACCTCTAAGGATCATTTAGTCCAATCCCCTTGCTCAAACAGGTCAGGTCACACATGAACGCATCCAGGCCGGTTTTGAAGACCTTCGGAGAAGGAGACTCCACACCCTCCCTGGACAGCCTGTGCCAGGGTTCCCTCATCCTCAAAGGAATAAAAAAAAGTTTTTCCTTAAGTAGAACTTTTTGTGCTCAGGTTGTTTGAGAGAGATGATGTGAAGTAGAGCCTCAGTTTGTATGTTTTAAGGTGTAGTCTATATTCCTACTGCAGTTGTGGGTTTACTGTGACATTTTTGGCCATGTGTTTCTATTTTCAGTTTGGGCAAATCCTGTTTCCTTTTCACTTTATTCTGTTCGAGTGCCTTGTGATCTATTCTTATGCCTTCTTAAATTTTGTATTACCACTTCTATTTATACCATTAATAATTTTCATGCTTGTAGTTCTGCTTGAAGTGTGTGTAAGCACAATGGGGAAGAGGTCCTAGTAAAGAAAAGCATCAAGGAATGGAAGAGAGGGAGAATGCTGCAAATAAGGTGAAAACAAGGGATGCTTTGTAGGATGTAGAATTTGAAGGAGAAATATGGTTTGTAGACAGGCAAAATTGGTGTATTTTTAAGAAGAGAAGATAGCTACATGGATGGAATGAAAGTCATGAGAAAACAGATTAAAGAGAGTTTGAATAGATATTCCATTATACAGGTGGCTTAGAAAGTGTGGAATATCATTAGCTGGATCCAGTGGGTTGTGATACCATGATTTGAAACTACTTTGACAGCCACTTTTTCAGTATGTCACAAAGCACAATGAGTTACTTGTGAAATCCCCTTTAATACTTGACTGTAAGTTTGGGAACCCAGAGATCTGCTTTATGGAATGTAAAAGACAGTTTAAAAAGTTCTATGGCTATGGAACCCATTTGGTTATGCATTTTTAATGTACACAAAATAATACTTCATAATAAATATATAAATAATAGATAATGTGTTACACTGAGAAGACAGCACTCATTGGAACTCTAGGTGCTAACTTCTGTAGCACAGCCAAGTAAATCTGATCATATAAGGACTCCTTTTGAAATGAATCAGTGCTGTCTCATAGAACAAGATTATAATCTTTAAAAAATCTAATTGAGGCACCGAAGCTCAATAAAATAGCACAAAAGTGTTGACTGAACGAGAAAAAAATTTTGAAAGTGCACATTGCTGTAGTTAACTAGCAGAATTAATGTTCTAATCTAAATTTCTTAGTAGGCATGTTTCACAATTTCAGTTGCTGTTTTGCCATTACTGACTTGCTGATTTTTAAGTTTGGAGACGGTAGAGGAAAAAGAAAAATATTTATACTCAGTGTATTTATTCTTCATGTAAAAAGAAATTGTGTATAACAGATACAAAGTGCTTATGATGCACGCAGTTCTTAATCTCAGGGATCTCTTGATCAGTGTCTTGAAAGCATTCTCCAAAGAAGAAAATTAGTCTAAATATCTCTGTAATTAATTAAGTCCAGAATGTCTAGAGTATGTGCTGCTTATTTCATTTAAATGTGGGAAAACAGAAAATCATGATTTTAAAAAGTCTGTTGTTAAATTTAACATGGCCTACCTCTTACTGAGCATTGAATCTTGTTGTATTGATGTAAAAAGTTTAAAATAAAATCAGTTAGATGTAGATTTTCTGGGCAGCGATTGTTTTTTCTCAAGTTTTTCTGAAGTCTAAAGCAATTTGCTAGGTTTTAAATTATTTTACTCATTTTACTGCAAAGCAATTTGTGGCAGCACTTCAGTTATCAAACAATGATTTTCAGGTATCTGTCACTTTTTCCATAAACATATAGCTCTAGTTGTAGATTGGTGCTGTGGTTTCTGTCTAGGAGTACTTGTTTCCTGATGAAATGGTGAATAGTAGGCTTTTAAAAATTACACAGGAAACCTTTGCAGGTTAAAAGGCCTTAATTTAAGATTTTATTGTTTTGTGGGTATTTTTTTGAAGTGTAGAGGTTAATCAGCACTTACATTTATTCTTTATTGTATATAACTTATATATTTTATATATAATATATATTATAATCTGTTTTTAATTGGCAAGGGATTGATCCCAGTACAACTGTCTTAAAGATTTGGTTATAAAATCATTGTCCTATTTCCATTACAGTCAGTTGGAGAAAGTTTTTGTAGAATTATGAATTATGGAAAGCAAGGCTCAGGAATCACTTGAACTATCATTTAAGGGGCACCCAGAGCAGGATCAGCTTCAGTAATAAGTTTGTCAGTGTTTATCTTGAAAAGTCTAGTAGTTAAAAGTATAAGACCTTCCAGGAAATCAGTTTCAGTGTTTAACCGTCTTTAAATAGTTAAGATGAAAATAATTAAACCAGTGTATCAATGAGAGCTTTTTTCTGCAGGTTTTGTTGGTTCACAGATGAACCATGCAGTGAGATGAAGCCAATCGTATGGGAATGGTGGGCTCATCCCATGTTCAGCAACCACAGTGTTCTGAGCTCTCCTTAGGCTTTCTTTGGAACAGGATGGCCAATGACTGATGCTGCAAGTTCACAAGTGCTAAAGAATGCTTAGCTCTGAAAAAGATCAGATTAGACTGTGATCTCACATGATCAGGATTTTGCTGCAAATTTTCCTTAGTGGAAAAACTAAAACTGAAAAAAGAAGATAGTTTACACCTAAAATCTAAGTGCTAAAATGTCCTGGTGTTATAGAATTCTAAAGAGATTCCCTGCATGGAAATGCCCAGAAGTGAGGCCTTGCTGGAGAAGTGTTCTCACCAAAGAGAATTAGAAATTTAAAATGAAAAACTGAAAACTTCAGGCTTTGATTATAACAAACTTACTTGTTTTGGGATCCTGCTCTCCTACCTGGATTACATCTTTATGGGAGCATCCAAACACAGATACTTTCACAAAAATTAAAAAAGTTTTATTGAAAACCTGTCTTTCTGCTAAGGAACAGCTTCCATGGAAAAATTTTGACTAGGTCTCTCTCAAACATAATAGAAACTTATTCATGTTTATTCCTGAAGCATCCAGACTTAAGCATTTGATCTTTCTGAAATCATCAAAATACATAACTAGAAAGCAGTTAGTGTAATAGATTTCCTGTACAGAATCCAATCTCTGTATATTAATCTTGGATCTGTTGGATAACAGTAAGTGTATTTAATAATAAAGCCTGCCATTTTTCTTCCCCTCTGCTCTTCCCTTCTTGGCAGATTACCAGATTTATGTTTGATTTCTTGGATCTTGTTGTTAGCTTTTTTTTTTTGCCAAAGAATTTGCTCTGATTGAACTCACTGGCAAGAAGAAAAAGCTGAAGAATGAGTTTCCTGCTCCTCTTTGTCATTAACAATTCTGGTATTGTCTGCTTAAGGCAGTAACCACTGTATTGCGTTACTGGTACCGAACACCAGCTATTCCAGAGAGGGATGTGGTGTTCCAATGACCTAGTATAGATAACAGGGGACATCAGGCTCCGGTGGCTTTCAACTGCAGTGATACTTTCTTGCTATCTGCTTTTCTTAGTTATTCCAAGTGTGGTGATGATAATTCTGTCCAAGGAGAGTGTGTTATAAAGTCTTTTAGATTAAGGGTGAGACATCTCAATGAAAGATTGAAATGGAATCACGGCATGAGTGCCAGAGCCAGAACTAATGGGATGTTTATCATTCAGTTTTGAATGTTCTAGGCATCCAAACGTAAGTGAAATTTTATATATAAAAAAATTGTTCACAACATTTTGTTGAGAAGAATAAAACCTTGCTGTGGAACTGCTAATGAGACTGGAAGAAACAAGGGAAATTTCAGACATACCAGCATTTCTTCAGGTTTGAAAAAGAAGTGATTGTGTCACTGATTGTTGTTTCCCTTTCCAAGTTATATCTGTTTGCCTAATGAGAGTTGTTACTGATCTCTGAAAATTTGTCTGTCCTATGTTCTTAAATCACAGCGGTTACAGTAAGACTATTGTGGCAGTGTGTGCAGTGTGCCTTGCCAACTAGGCTTGCCTGCATTGAAATTCTATGGGAGGTTCCCCCCAGCCCCCCTTCTTTGCCTTGTTGAATAGAAACCTTTTCTTGTAAACTTAAAACAACGACAACAACAACAACAAGAAAAAAATCAGACAAAAGAGAGCTTGAGACAAACAGCAGCCCTGTACACTTTGCAGTCTTCCAGGAGGGGTATTGCCAGCTGTGAGTTGCTCCTTTGTTTTGTATTTAAAGCAGGGTAGACATGCTCTGCTTTACCAGACTTCAAATTGGGAAGCAAAAGGATGATTTGTGAATCTCCCTTACCAATGCCCAAACTAGAACTTGCTAGTCTGTTTTCCTGTTAAAAATAAGAACGAATGAACAAGTTTTGCCTAATTTCACATCGACTTAAAGTTCATGGATTTGAAATTAAAAACAGAACTTCAATTTTATGAAGTTTATGTTTTGTTAGGAGCTGGCATTTTGCCAGTACATGTCTGTTCATTTAACTTTTATCCCTGGAATCAAATACCTATCAGTTTGCTATACCTAGGTCATTTGTATATTTTTTTTGCTTACCTTTTTTTTTTTTAACGTCCATTCCATTAGCATGAGTTTATGTTTACTAGAAAGTTGCTAGCATAGGTGTTTGTTCTCTCACGAGCTTTCGTGACTTTCACTTTGCCTCTTCATCTTGTCACTGTTTCAGTTTTCACGATGTATGCCTTCTGACCTGTTCCTCCATATATCTAAGCTAGTAGACAAAGAGATGAAATCCACTTTATGTGAAGACTGTATTTTAGATGCTATATGCTTTGAATATGGAATGAAATAAATACATTGACAACCCATACCCTGCACTGAAGGTTTTTTGATCCACAGTGGTAGCTGTTTCAAAGTGAGAGGTGAAGCAGTCCCAGAAGCTGTACAGAATGCTGAAACATAGGGGAACAGAATCTTTCCTGGTGCAAATGTGTGATTCTTTCTTTGTTGTTGTTGTTCCTTAAGCCTCTGTTGCCCATAATGTATTTTCTCATCTGTTGTGGCTTGCATTATGCAGCCCGATGGAGCCCCATGTAACCTTGATGTGGAAGATAACAGCCTACAAAGTGACCAAAAAATCATCTGCAGTATTCAGTTTTGTAGGTTAACTTGGTAGCAGTCTATTGATTCCATGTAGGTTTACTTGCTGATTTTTTTTCTTTTTCTTTTAATATTTACACATGTTAAAAAAAAGTAAAACCATGGGGGTTTTGTGTACATAAAAATAACACACGTTATATGTTATTGTTTGTTATTATTGGCATATTGTAGTTAAGTGTTAGCAGGCATTTTATAGAAGTAATGTATTGATTTAATAAATTATATCCATGCTTTCCTTTGGTAAGCAGAAAGTGTATGTTTTTAATATTTTATACTGTGAGGTGGCTATGAGAACCTGCTGTGATCCTAGCAGTTCACATAAATATAATATCTTTGATCAAGATTATCTGTGAATCAGATGCAATTTTCTTAAGTTTATTTGGGTTTTTTTTACAGACATCTGATCGAAAGCCTATAAATAATTCTTTGTCTGTCACTTCTGATATTGTGAAATTGAGATCATTTGAAGTGCAATGTGAATTTCATCGTGCATATACGTTCTCTGAGAAGGAGATAAGATTTTTAACACCAAAGAATCATGGTAATAATTATGAACTCTGAATTCATTTTCAGTATATATTGTGTAATGTTTACTTAGCTGTTGTTTGAATAAATAAGCTTGCTATAACTCATTGGAATTTCTCTGAAAACAGAGCCTAGCACATACACGTGAATACACTTTTCAAAATAATGTGTCAATTGTAAATGTATTTTAGTGATATTTTTCTACATTAACAGCACTACAGTTTGGTGGGTTTTAATTTTTTACGCTACATCCTTGCAATGGTTTGTTATTGATATTCTGTTTTTTGCAAGGGATCATAATACACTATTTTACTTTAATCTGAGAAGGTAATGAAAGGCGATTCTGTTTTCCAGTTAAAAAAAATGACAGAGTGCTATTATAGGGTTGACAATTTCAGCATTAAATGTTCCATTTGAATATTTTTTTAGTAGATTGAAGCAAAAAATATTCAGTTCTGGGTACAGTCACTTAAGAAACAGTTTTACTGCCATAAGCAGCAGCATCAAAGTATGTCAAGACTTGAAGTTCTAAACAACAGAATTGCCCAATATTCAAATATTCATTAACATTTCCACTGGGATTTTCAGTTGCTGCGATACAGGTGAAAAATAAATTGTTTGAGATAATATTACCAACTCACCTTTTCTCAAATTTTAATACTTTAGAGACAAAGATACGATGGTGAGAGGGGTAACTTAATTATATTAACACTTAATTTTGGGATTGATAGTTTTGTGCCTTAACTGTAACCGTTACTAATCTGCCTTTTTTTCTGATTTCCTTCTCACAGGGATATATATTGTTTGAAATTTATAGTCAAAAATTCCACCTTACATTTTAGAGAAAAGTTAAATTGAGTGTTAAGAATTGAGATATCTGTACTACCAAAGGCAGATTATATTACCTCTCCTGCAAAAGTTTTCAAATTTCACCATGTTTCTTCTAAGATCTTTGGATCAAAATTTGGTTATAATTATTGAGTTTAAGTAGCAGATCTTTAGCAAGGACTATTCTTCACTATCCTGCCAGCTGTTCTGTACTACAGTCTGTTCAACCGATTGTAGTCAGTAGATGTTATAAATCATGTTATTTGTCCTTTGCCAGATTTGGCCCCTTCTCAAAAAAGAAGATGCCAGTCTGCATCTTAAAAGACTCTCTGTGGAGAGCCAAGAACTTATGGTAGCCTGAAAAGAGATTTCTTTTTTCTCTTTTTAAGAGTAAGTGAGGGTATCAGCAAAAGAATCTATAAGGATAGAGAGAGTGCAGAGCCTCTGCTGAAGTTCAAGGCTTTCAGTAGCTGCTGTTTATTTTGAAGATGACTCTTGGTTTTATGTGCAAGTATGAGAATGATGGATATGGAACTGGGATGTAGTTCATCTCTTCTTAAATTACAATTAAACACATAATTTCAATCAAAAATTACGTGTCACCCTGGCTATAATCTACCCATTCACTTTACAAAATAAAAGAGGCAGCTGATTAAATTTAGCCCACATGGTTTTTTGCCTGCTGTCTAGACGATTGGCTTGGTTCCCATTCCTCTGGTCTTAGCTTGCTTTCTTGGTTGTAGGCCCACTAGGCTGCTTAACCATTCTGTTGTCATTTGAACAGTGTGTTCGAGGGGTTGATAAGGAGCGTGTGGGGATAGGCTTTTTTCCTCTTAGGTCTTTAACAGAGAATGGTGTCCTAGTAAGTAGGCACACAGAGGGTTTCTGCTAGTGCTGAATGAGTCCTGTTAGAGTGAAAATTTATCTCTTTCTACTTTAGTAGAACTTAGACGAGCGAGCCCTTTCACCTTATATTACTACAGAAGTGATGTACGTATTCTGATATCTGTTTATAACTGCAGATTATATGTAAATTAGAAATCAGCGAAACAAAGAAAAAAAAAAGCCTGAAAACAAAACCAGAAACAAACACATACCCCTCTCAACACCAAATCCAGAGACCTCACTTTGAACACCAGTCAGAAAGTTCTTTGGATGTGATTGTCCTTCGCATTTACGTATCCTAAGGGTGGTAGACATTTCTTACTAGAGGATATTGCAACAATATTTTTCCACTCTGAAATGGTGTATGTGCCACAGTCTTACTACTATACTGGTTTTATGGAATCCTGAAGAGTCAAGAGGTTTCTTTTGTACTGACTATTGTTATTTCTTGTCTGTGATTTCCAGGTTGGAGCTGAAGAGTAATGTACTTAGCCATGGGGTAAATTGGAGTTCAATTTTCAGTAATGTTTGGGATGTAAGCTGACAATTTAACAAAATAAGTACTTGAAAACTTTCAATGTCCCTATACACAGTCTTTTGTAAATGGGGTTAGCCCTATAGTTGGATACAACTGAATGCCAAATGTTTGAGACTTGCCTCAAAACAGTACATCTTTGTCAGTATAGCACTGAGCCTCAGCTGTGTTCAGGCTTTACTTGCACTAAGCCAACCTGGAGAGCAGGCAGAGCATGTGTGCATTTATTTGCTTGCAAAAGACTGTGTTGCTGCACATTTAACAACATCTCACGACTCCAGTGGCCACAGCAGAGTCAGTAATTGTGCTGCTTGGTGCATTTTCGTACCATACCACTAGAATGCAGCTACAGTTCATTAAAGGAAGTTACAGTCCAACCAGGAAACAGGACTTCCTTCAGAAAATGGATATACATGAAGCACGTGAAATTCAATTTTCACAAGATACCTTGGTGATTCAGATAAACCAGAGCTTTGTGTCCAGCCATCTGTAATCAAAAGCCTCATTTTTTCCACTGAAAATCCAGTTATCCTAGTGGATATATTTTTCGCAGCTATATTGTCAGCTTCCACTGTGATTTGTTTGGTTTTTTTCTGTCATTAGTCCAAAACACTGTATGAACTTTGACTTTGTAACTTCATGTTTTCAATGTGACACCAGCAAGATGCATCTATCATGCCAACAGTACTATGTTGAACTATATCTATATCTATATATATATATATATTCAATACATATATGTTGAACATCCAGGTATATGATCTCTTATTCATCTTTTTAAAATGACAGGGATTTGTTAAATAAACTTTAGCCAACAGTTGTTTCCTCCTTTCTGAGTATACTTTCCTGATTGTCTGCATGATGTGTGACGTTTTTTGGGAATTTCATTTTGATTGGTTGGCTTTTTGTTTTGTTATGCCTTATTTTATTCATATGTTCAGCACAAGGCTGGGCAGATGCCATCTGTTTTGTATTTAAACTTACTGTACCTGCTACATTTTCATGTCTGATTCAGGCAACCTGAAATATTAATATCATGAAACTTTTATAAAATTTTTATTTTCCTTTTTGTTTCTAGTAGGTTCCTACCAGTCATACTGGATGATTTGTATTTTCACTGGCTCAGGCTAGTCTACCATTTTGCCCCACTTGTTTCAAAGTGAGTTCATACTGCAGTTTCTCTGAAAACCGTGTGTTAAAATCCTCAGTGATTTGATGGTCTTTGTTTTTCCTTACAAGTAGACAGATTTCTAGGGCTTGGCCTCACAAATGCTTTTCAAAAATACTTCACACACTCCCCAGGAGTCTGCCATTTTTTTCAGTTAGCATTTCATTTGTTTTTAATGTGTTGTTGTTATTTTTGTGGTTGTCGTTCAGAAAGAAAAAAATTGTCAATATTTTCCAAGTGCATTTCTTACATAAAGGAGATATGGTTTTTTTGGTTTCTGAGTTGGACACATGCTTCTGCAGAGGTAGTTCTTTGACTCTTTTTAATAAATAGAAGGCATTGTGTGGCTTCTGGATATTTTCTGCAGATTATATAGGTTCAATTTTATATGATGGAAAGGAAACACTGACTAGTTAGCTTCTAATTCCAAACAAGGATTAATGCAGTAAGGAAGACAATATCCTCTTTAAAATCTATTTTTGTCTTTCCCCACTTTTGCTATACAGCTTCCAGGCCTTCCCCCAGACCCATCCTGCCTGGCTTCCTGTTGCAAATGTTAGGAAACATTTGCACATATCCTCACAGAGAAGCTTTACTTATTTGTATTGCACATCATTTTTATAGCATTATTCACGAGTTAGACCCTCCTAAAAAAGTGTAATTTAAAAAGCAGTTTTGCTGTAACAAAATAGGAGTTTTATATTAATTTTGACTTTTTTTGGCTTAGAGACTAGCACAGGCTTCCTGCCAGTGAGAATACTGTTTAAAACTGTATCAAGAAAGAGGAGGAAAGAAGACTACTCTTGAAGCAATATTGTGTTGTGTGAGAGATTCCACATGTTGTTACTTCATACAAATGTTTTCTCTCAAGCAGCAGGACAAAGTATGATATTCAAAAGAACACAACAATAAAACATATGGATTTAAAAAAAAAAAAATCTGTCAGTTTAAATGAGAAATATTGATCTTTAGCTTGCTTCCATTGGGTCCGAGATGTTCATAGGCTGTTTTAAAATATGAGTTCATTCTAGGACAAAGAGAGTTTTCTGTTTTTTACATCTTCCTGTGTAAATCATTGTGGGGGAGAGAGAAAAAAGGGTGGAATTATGCGCTGGACGCTGATGCCTTTGCATTTTTGGCATTATGCCTTCTTACTGTTTTATTGTCTATTTTGGCTGAACTTGAAGTTCCAACCATGCTCCTTGCCAAAAAGGAAAAAAAAAAAAAGTTAGGTCCTTTAAGGATACTGAAAACTGAAGCCAGCTTTTGAATCCGCCACGTCCTGTAAGCAAATAAAAATGAATCTCTGTGGAGCTCAGACGTTACTTCCTGTTCTCCTTTGGATTCCAAGCAGGAATGGAGCGTTTTTTCTCTACATCCAAAAAAGAAAAAAGAGTTGGGGGGAGGGGGGGCGTGGAATAGAAGGCTTCAAAGCAACGTAGGAGAAATCTTTGAGAGGCTTTTTTTTGCAGCTAACTTTTAAAATACATGTAAAACATTTTACACCTTACGTAATATATGTCTGTATTTGGAAAAATGGGCAACTCGTCCCTGCCGAAGGCACTCGTATTTTGTAAGATAGTGGAGGTATTAAAAGTACACAGAATTTTTGTTGTATATTTCCCTTTGCTACTGGTTTCATAACCATTACTTACTAAGCCTGCAAATGTTTCATATGGATAGCATATACTAATTGCTTAAGGCATGTGAAAGTGATCAAGAAGATTCTACTTGAAATTTCCTGAGAAGACTGAACTGAGAGGAGAAACTGGGAGGATAGTGGGAGAGAGATGCGTGCTCTTTCCTAAGAAGCTAAGTAGGATTTTGGTATAGTGATCTGTATATTGTGATAACTGGATCAATGGGTAAAGTAAAGATTTCAAGTTTTAGGTGCTGCTGCTTTTGAATGAATGAATAAAATATTCTGACACAAAAGATAAACTACTAACACAAAGTAGACTTCTGGAGTTTTGCCATTATGAAATTAGGAGTAACTGTATCCCAAGCAGACAAGCCAAGCTTGAAATTCACTGTGGACAAATATTCTTTGTGCATAATTCTAGGGGAAACTATTTTTGGTAGTGAATGAGTATATGTAATCATTAACACATGACAAGACTGCCCTAAAAGCATAAGGCTGAAGCATGAATGCTTCCAGCACCCAAGAGGTGCTTTTGTATTTTATTTTATAAACTAGCTAGAATGTGCTATTACTCTTACTTTTTGTTTGTTTGTTTGTTTCTTAAGGTTACATCAATAAAGCAACTTTAAAATTATTTTTAGGATAAAAGACATTAATTCTTTTCCTCAAAAGAGGCAAAATGGTGTAGCTCGGTTGTTCTGTTGCAAGAAAATAAAGAACACAATCTACCGAGATCTCTTTTATTCGCAGTTTTCAGTGTATATATTTACTTGTGCTTGTTTAGGAAAGGTAAATTATCTCAGAAGCACTTTGGATTTCTGGAGAACAGTAGAAGTTCTTATTATTTTTATTATTGTTTTGTATTATTTGTCTTCGAGATCCCATCATGCCTCTTGACAACTTTTAAAGACTTTATTTGGCTTCTTACCTCAGTATACAAAGGGACACAGAAGATCTGTCAGCATTGTAGGACTGATTACAGTAGTTTTCTGAAATTGCTTTTCCATGTCTGTTATCTTACTGAGTTTATGGCCTGAGTTTTAAGGAAATTTTAAAAGTGATATACCCAAAAAATTGCTGGGTGGCATGGAAAGCAATCTGCTGTAATGTATGCAACTGAAGGCTAGCCCTGTTTGTTGGTCAATGGAAGAATGCTGTAGGTAACCTAAATGCTCTCATTTTTCTGTTGCATGCACAATTAGGTAAAAGCTTCGTGCTGGCCCTTTAATATGTCTTGTGATCTATTTGCTACATTTACAAGAGCAGTGTTGTAATGCACAGTGGCATGTGTAAGCATGAGCTATTTCTGTGAAGCAGTGGAAAGAATCAGGAGATTGTCACTCTTTACCCCATGTTCCCCTTCTCAATTGGTCCTGAGTAGACTGTCGGTAACCTGGGTGAGATCCCAAGTTCTGTGGAAGTCAGTGGGGAATTTTATCATGGTGAAACCGATGATCTGCATTCCTTGATTGATGGCCTAGGCCTGTGTTCCTTTATCTCTGACAGGGAATAAGGAAGTTAATAACTTTCTAATGGATATAGACTTTGGTTTTTACTTTTCCTTTTTTTTCTTTCCCTTTTTTTTTCCCTTTAAGGCTGAACTCAGAAGGGTTATACAAACAGTAACTAGTGGGAATAAGATTTACTTCTGGGTGGAGTATTAAATATGAGCTTTACATCTGGAAACATTTACTGGATCAGACCCTATCTGGGACTGAGAGTCAATCAAGGAGCACAAGGGGAAACAAAAAAAATGGCATGGGTAACGGTAACTCAGAGGTGTTTTTTTTGTTGTTTTTTTTAAGAAAATGAGTAGTTCATAAATATTAACCTTCATGAATTGAATTTTACATTGCATGAGAAGTGTGGGATTTCCATATTAGGATTGGTATAACAACATTTTAACCTAAATGTTCATTTTAGTTGTTCTGTTGTCTGAGACTTGTCTTAAATCTTTAGAACTCTTTTAGCCAATAATTCTTAACTGCTTTCAGAAATGCATAAAAGCAGAGTTTTAACATGTCCCATCCTCCACACACCACAGAAATTTTGTGGTATTTCTCTCATCAAAAAACTCAAGTTTTCAGACTGCAAATTGAAGTGCTGTTGTATTAGACTTCTTAGTTTTGTACCTTTAGAGAAAAAAAAAGTCTTTGAAACTTATAGCACCCTAAACTTCTATTTTACTCTGCTTTCCTAAGGCAATGAGAACTACCCTGTCTTTCATGTCACTTTTAATAACTGATTGCCAGTTTTAACAGTGAGGTGGCTATTTAGATCCTGTGTTCTCACACGAGACCTGCTCAGTGTACTGAATAAAACCTTGTGCATCCCTGAAGCATCAGAAATCCAAAACTCTCTGATTGGTCTCACATTCAAAACAGGTACAACAGTCAACCACTGTGCATGGGCAGTCTTCCCAAATAAAGAGCACAATGTTACAGCTAGAGCACAGACTGTTGCTTGCCCAGCAGGTAGGCAAGAAAAAAATAATTGGTGGTGTTGTGGAGGACAGAAATTATCAAAAGGATTTGCAAAATATTGTACTGGAAGGGGGAAAAAAAAAAGCATAGCCCATCACTGATAAACTGAAATTGCTAGAAGACTATGCATATACTTCAGTTGGCCAAGCTTTTCATAGGAATTTGAGAAAAAGAAGTGTCTGAAAAAAGGAAAGAATTTGCATCATTGTCCTCATGATGTATGAGCTCAACTCTTATCAGATACCAAAAAAATCTTTCTTAGGTGTATTGTCTCTCCTGGAGATTATTTGATGTTAGTGTAAAGGGCTTTGCTCACTCCATAGCCTTACTATGCATTGTTCAAAAAAAGTCCACCTGTGAACACAGGTAGAAATGGAGTGGCTTCAGCTTAGGTTCTAATGTAGCTTTCATTTGGTTTAGAGTTCTGTAGCCTACACATTGCTGAACTGAATTTTCTGAGTGTATTTTTCAAAGGTGAAATGCTCCTAGCTAAAAAGTGCTTGTGCCAAGTTCCATTCAAGGTCACCTGCTTATGGCCAGGTGCTGTGACCTGTGTTGTTAAAGGAATACATTTTCTGAGTTTCTTAAATTCATTCCACCTGGTACTTACAGATTTTGTAAGGATATTCTCCAGTAATATTAAGTAAAAACCAAACCAAAACAAATGCTGCTGCCTTAAAAATACAGGATACTTTAAACGGTAAAATTATTTTCCTTGTTCTTAGTTGCCCCACATTATCTGATTTTATAATTATTTATATTAGAACAATTAACAACTGCAACAAAAAAAAAAGTGGTTTAGTGACAAGTCAGTGTCAGTGTTTGCCCTGATACTATTTGTAGTACAGAATTGATTTTGCTATTCATTTCTCTTATCTGCTCCCCAAATTCCATATTTGAACTCAAAGTGTTAAAATGGTAATAAGAATGGAGGGTATAGTAGCCTCTTCAGGGATGATGCAGTTGAATTTGAATGAGCCTTCCTTCTTAGGAGACTAGATTGTCTCTTGAAGAACAAAGTAGGTCTGGCACTTCCAAGGGTGTATCCTACATGGACATAACCAACCATCTTCCTAAAGGCAATATAGTCTTCTTCCAAAGAGGTTTTACTCTCACATGTCCATTGGGATGATTAAATCCCATTTTGCAAAGTGAAAGATGATGTAATTGTAGTGTTGTTGAGTCTGGAGAGAAGCAGAGTGGGGAAAAGAAAAAAATCAAAAAAACCCACAAACCATTGGTGAACTAAAGGGAAAGGAGAAAACATGGGATCCAAGGACAGCTCTAAATAATTGCAGTAGATCCTGTGGAAAAAGGTATTTTAGAAGTATCCACTGGAAGAACTGTGTGCTTTGGCCCTACCGAGGAGAAATGTTTGATGGCAAGCCAAGGGAGAGCAAAGCAGGGTTTTCAGTTTGGCATCCAGAAGGCCTAATGATTTATAGCTTCAGCTTTGTCCTATACCTTTCAACAGAAAGATCACATTTCATTATTGGTGTCACCAATACAAGCTCCCTGCTTCCAATTAGAAGTGTATTACTTAACCAAACCAGTCCAGCACCAGCCATATACCCAGCTCATTTGTACTGCTGATTCTGACTCGGATTTGAGAAGATAAAATCTATACTTAAGGTTACCTAAATATTTCAGAAAATAAGTGTTTGATGCAATCCAAGAAACAAGTATTGTGTACGATCTTTGGACATTGCTGAGATCTAACAGAGCAAGTGCTTGGAATTTCACTCCTCACAGTTGCAGACATCTGAAAACTCAGCTATTTCTGTTTTCAGCTCGTGGGTGTAAAGGACCTGTAGTAACATTGAAATGGAGACATGGAGAGCTTATGTGGTGAATTTAGCTAACCACATTTTTTCTGTGTTTTAGGTATGAGTAGATACATTGTGTTTCATAGTCTTTCTATTTTGGATGTGATGACTTTGAACAAAGTAAAATGAATTTCTTCTCTAATATCTTCCATTTCAGTTTTTATTTAAAACTTGTCTGATACGGTTTTTCTTCTGCTCCATACCTACTGAAACAGTAGTGCAGGTGTTCAGTGCAATTTTTATTTTGATTAGACATCAGATTCACCATGATAGCTGTTACACTGAGGCAGAAATTGAGGGAATAAAATTTTATTCATTTATTTAGGCCACAGTAGAAGCTTCTGTGGAGAAATACTTGAAAATACAGGATAAAATGAAGTGACAGAAGAGGCAACAGTTTGCAATAGTTAAAGGAAATAGCACCAATTTCTCAGAAGGAGCTTAGGTACCTACTCCAGGAGCACATTGTATGAGTTGGCTGCCATTGGCACAATGAAAGTTTGATTCCATCCTGAAGTCACGAGTGTTCCTTATTTTGCAGAATTTTTAACATCATTAGTAAGGTAATTAATGCAATTTGTTAATAATGGGTATTCTTTGCATTCAATTCTAATATCTCCTATTAGAGACAAAATCTTATGGTGACAAAGTGAAACAAGGAATCAGTCTGTACAGGACAACTGTAGCTCTAATATTAGAAGCGTTTTGTTGAAATAGTAAGTGGATATGTTCATGTGTGAAGGTTTTTAATGGCTGGGATTTTGGGTTATTACAGCTTAAGGTCTTTAATGAAATATTTGATGATGCCTTTGGGAAGGGTGTCAGCTGTGATATTTAGTATTCGATTTCTCTCGTACCCAAGTGGGAATATGATACTCTTATAAATCATGTTAACTATATCTGGAGGTGTGGAATTAACTATGATGTCATAACGTCTAAAAAGTGCTAAAGTGGAACAAATCATGCACAAATCCTTATCACAAATCCTACTTAATCCTTTTTATATTGCTTGTTATAAACAGACATGTATCACCATATATACAGATTATCCATATTATGATATATATATTCCCCTATAGAGAAAACTTAGTCAACAGGAGACTTGGTGTGCCCTTTGCTACAGATATTTCTAATTACAACTTGATGAATATGACATGAAGAATGAGCTAACATTTGCTTGAGTAAAAACTAAGAATTTGCTTTGATGTTCATAACCAATTATATTAGTTTATCTTAGTTTATCTTAGTCCAATCCCTCCAATAAAGCAAGCTCAGCTTGATGAAGTTACATGGCAACATTTCCAGATGGGTTTTGAAAACTTCCAGAGACGCCACCACTTCCCTGGGCAGCCTGTGCCAGGGCTCCATTCGCCTTACAGTGAAGAAATGTTTGCAGGTATTTAAATAGATTTTTTTTTTTAATGTGTTCCACCTAAGTCTATTACCTCTGGTCCTGTCACTGGGAAATAGAGAAAAAAGTGTTGCCCTATCCTCCCCACATACGCCCTTTAGGTACTTATAAGTGTTGATGAGGTCCTTCCTTAGTTTTCTCTTCTTCAGGCTAAACAGCCCCACAGCCTCTCCTCATAAGGAAGATGTTCCAGTCCCCTGATCATCTTGGTGGCCCTGTGCTGGAACCTCTCCAGAGGTTCCCTGTCCCTCTTGAGCTGGGGAGCCCAGAACAGGACACAGGACACCAGATGAGGCCTTAACAGGACAGAGTAAAGGGGGAGAAGAACCTCCCTTGACCTGCTGGCCACACTCTTCTTGATGCATCCCAGGATGCCATTGGCCTTCTTGGCCAGGAGGGCACGTTGCTGGCTCATGGTTAGTTTATTGTCAACCAGGACTTGCAAGTCTCTCTCTAAAGAGCTGCTTTTCAGCAGGTCAATCCTCAGCCTGTATTGGTGCATGGGGTTTTTCTTCCTCAGATGCAGGACTCTTCACTTGCCTTTATTGAACCTGATGGGGTTCCTCTCTGTCCAACTCTCAAGCTGGTCAAGATCCTGCTGAATGGCAGCCCAGCCTTCTGTTGAATCAGTCAGTCCTCCCAGTTTGGTGTCATCACCAACGAACTTGCTGAGGGTACACTCTGTCCCCTCATCCAGATTGTTGATGAAAATGTTGAATAAGACTGGCCCTAGAACCAATCCCTGTGGAACCCCACTGGCCACAGGCCTCCAACTTGACTCCAGTGATCACCGCCATCTCGGTTCTGTCATTCAGCCAGTTCTGGAGCCACCTCAGTGTCTACTCCTGCAAGCCACACTGCCTGAGCTTTTTGGTATGTAATGGGAGACAGTGTCAAGAGCCTTGTTGAAGTCAAGGTAGATGACATCCACTGCTTTCCCCTAATCTAGTCAGCCAGTCATGCCCTCATAGAAGGCTTTTAGGTTGGTGAAGCAGGATTTCCCTTTGGTGAATCCGTGTTGAGTCCTCCTGATAACTATCTTTCCTTCACGTGTTTAGAGATGGTGTTCAGGATGAACTGTTCCGTCACCTTTGCAGGGATGGAGGTGAGGCTGACCGGCCTGTAGTTTCCCGGGTCATCCTTCTTGCCACTTTTGAAGACTGGAGTGACATTGGCCTTCTTCCAGTCCTCAGACACCTTCCCTGGGCTCCATGATCATTGAAAAATGATGGAGAATGGTGTAGCAATAATATAAGCCAGCTCTCTCGGCACTCATGTACATCCCACCAGGACTCATGGATTTGTGCGCGTCTGTCTTCCCTAATAGTTCTCTAACCCCTTCCTCATCCACCAAAGGAAGGTCTTCCATTCTCCTGACTATCTCACTGTCCTCCAGGGACTGGGCTTCCCAAGGGCCAGCCTTGGCAGTGAAGACTGAGGAAAACATTCAAGTAGCTCTGCCTTCTCTGCGTCTTCTGTCACCAGGGTAACCCTCCTTGTTCAGCAGTGGGTTCACATTTTCCTAAGCTTCCTTTTGCTGAGGATGTACCTGAAGAAGCCCTTCCTGTTTTCTTTTACTTCCCTTGCCAGGTTTTATTCCAAAAGGGCTTTAGCCTTCCTGATTTCATCTCTGTGTGCTCTTACAACATTCCTATACTTTTCCCAAGCAACCAGGCCCTTTTTCCACCTTCTGTAAACTTATTTCTGCCACTTGAGTTTTTCCAGTAGCTCCTTGTTCATCCACACAGCCCTCTTACCCCTTTTTCCTGCTTTTTTTTATTTGTGGGGATACACTGATCCTGGGCTTGGAGGAAGTGGCATTTGAAGATTGACCAGCTTTCTTGGGCACCCCTATCATTTAGAATTCTATCCCATGAGATTCTTCTAAGCAGGTCTCTGAAGAGGACAGAGTTCGCTGTCCTGAAGTTCATACTGTGTATCTGAGGTAACCAATCATCACAAACAGCATAATCAAGACTGATAGTTAACAAAACTGAAACCTACGATGAAACAAGAGAAAAGACCTGTCACCTTTCTCTTTTAGCAAACAAGATCTTTAGTAACATATCCCTTGGGAATTTTGCTTTCCATTTCTGTACAAACCTAATGGTAACCTCTTATCAGATGATCACTCTATGGGATGCTTTTCCTGAGCTTGCATATTTTATTTTATTTCTCTAATAAATAATAAGTACTAACTCCTGGTGTGCGATATTCATGCAAACCAGGAAAAGCTCAGACCATACAATATGTATTTTGGGGGCAAACTTATTTGCAGCTTGTTCATGTTTTTCTCAAACTGCAGATTATGCTCAAGCTTAAAAACAGGTAGAGTCTACAAAATATTTGGTTTATTTTATATAGCAACAATACTGGAATCTGATGGAAATAGTTACATATTTTGTATGTTTCTAAAATTTTAAAATGTTAATTTTTACTTTTGCATAGTTGGACAAAGTACTCAGTAGCAGTATTAATATTTGTTTTTATATTAGCCATGGATGATTATCCTCAACACAAACACTTTTATATGTATTGTACTCAAACTAAATGACCAAAATTATCTTATTTACTGTCTTCTACATTCTTTGGTTCTGACCTGTGCTTGGTAATGTCATTGTGCGTGACAGGCATCTCATTTTCATCTGAGTTGTGAAGAAGAAATGTGTTCATGTGGCCACACAAAAGTGCTAATATTGGCCCAAAGAAGTTGCACTATGGTTAGATGACCAATTTGATTTTCTTTATTTTATACATAGACATTGCTAAGTAAGCAGTATTAACATTTGCTGCTAATTTTGAAATTGAAGTCCATTAAGAATTGATGAAACCAGTTATTTGTTTCATTCTTTAGTTAAAAGCAGAGTTCTTCTCTGCAACCCTAACAGTTGAAGATCAGAGAGCAGTGTTTTGACAGATGCTCTTTTTGTGTTTTATATGTCAGTAGCAGGTTTCCATGCTCCTCTTGTCCAAGAAAGCAGAAAAATCAGCATGGAATTCCAGTGGCTAAATTGCATTTTGTAGTTTCAGCCAAATGGCTTATTTGCTTCACATTTTGTTCAGTTGCAATCGTGTCAATGTAAGTGCCATCTTCCTGCATCCCTTGAAACATTATTTTAATGATGCTGAAAATTCATCCTTTCAAAACACGTTTATTAAAATAATATGACATGTTATTGACTGACAGAAGCAGAAGCAGATGATTGTTTTATGTTACTTCAAAATTAAAAATTCAGGGAAGAATTGTCTCACTTTCCTAAAAATAATCTCTTGCATATCAGGCAGCAAGCAGCATCAAGGCATATACATCAACCTAAATTAGATCTGGCATAGGACCTCTTCTTACCTGATGTTATTTCCAGAATACTTTTCCTGTACCCTTTGCCTTTTCCCTTTGTGTGTTATGTGATGACTTCCATCTCTTTGCTTTGCTTGATCATTCTGTCTATGCCTTTGCTTACTTCTTGCCTTGGTATGTAGTGGCTTGGTCCTTGTGTTTTCTGACTTTCTACCTTATAAGAATCACAGCAACTCTATTATTTTGTCTCAGACTCAGGCTTTTATTATTCTTTGTACTTCTCCATAATCTACTGTTTCAGTGAAGCCATTTATTTTTCACTATAATGGTAATATATAATACATCTTTACCAGAGATCTACTAATTTTACTACCTTTTCCTTTGCATTTCTTGAAGGCAAAGTTCTTTTCTTCTTCCAAGGGTACAAAGAGAGACTCACTCTTTTAACAGAATCCTCATTTCTGAGAGTTTTGGGTAATAATAGTCTTTGTGTGGGTGAAGGTGGTCTTTGTGTTTGTAGACAAAGGCAGATTTTGTTTGAAAATTACAGAAATAACAGGAGAAGTAAATGCATGTAATCAGTGCTGCAGTAAAGAAATCATAAAGACAACTTATCTCTACCCTTGTCTGAATCTGTGTGGAGCTGAAAGGACTTTAGTAACAAAATTAACTTTTTTCTCCCCTCTGCTTTTATTTTTTGGTGGGTTTTTTTGGTGTTGTTTTGTTTTGTTTTTTAAGGAGCAGCCTTACTAAAAATCACTGAAGAGGCTGGTAAATTGCATATTACATCCTGAATTTACTATAACTGAAGAACTAAGAGGTGGTAAATGGAGATAGATAGGCAGAGAAATAAGAAAAAAAAAAAACTGTAATGGCTCCCAGATCCTGTTGAACTTCTAGCTTGCTGAGAGCATAAGTCTTTATGAAAACCTGCTGAGGAGGAGAGGAGAAAGCTTCTTAATTGCTGTCTCTCTTCAGCCATAGTGTCCCACTATGCTTTCTGAAATTAGAGCAGTATCACAAAAATATGAGCCAGACTTCTATGGCAGAAAATATTAAGGTAAGTGAAAATCTTTGCTAATATCAGATTATACTGATGGGTACATTCTCTGCAATATATCGCTAGGCACTCAAAGCAAAATTGTCTAAATCCTTGTACACTATGTGCATCTCATTGGTCATGTCTTTTTAAAAAAAATTGAACAACTATGGTTATTTTTTAAAGCATGTTTCAGCTAATTGTTGTCAAGCTACATGTAGTTACTTTCACTGCCCTAAATGCATCTGAATAATAAGAAAAATTCTTTGTGTTTATTATGTTACTGAATTTTATTAAATTTGCCTTAGACTCTGCAATATCCTCCCCTTTTTATACCTAGTAGATCTGTTCTTCATACTGCCAAGCAGAGAATATTCCAGTTTTGTAGCTGATGTCATCCCAACTCAGGGGGTTCTGTAGTATGAAACTCCTGTATACCCTGCAGATGAAGTTTTGAATTGTCTGTCCAAGTCACTGAAGCTGTAAGAACCACAAAGCGTCTCTCTTAGTTGAACTAGATGAGGAGGGTGTCTGAGCTCTGGGGAGCTGAATCTGTCAGTTATTTTGAGCCTTGGGGGGCCCTTGAGCATGAGTTAAATGAAAACACTGAATTCTTCCTATTGCAGCCACATGTATATAAGACATGCATTGATGTACCTATTGAATATGACAGTACAGCCGTTCATTTTGTTAAATAGTTCTGAGCTTAGTGTCCTCTATCAGTGAACTCTCAATCTCTGAGCAAAACTTGGCAGAACTGTATCTAAGTTTTTGCAGCAAGTAGATTTTCACCTTAATGCAACATTAACTAAAGTAGTAATAATAGAGGATTCAGTGTTCCAGATTTTGTTACAGGTTTGATGTTAAACAACAATTATATCATTTTATTTTGTTGAAACTTACCATTTTCCATGGCTAAAAACAAAGATGTACTCGATGTTGAGGATTTATGTACATATAAGGGGTTATGTGTTGTGTATTTGTGATGATTTGTCAGCCTTAATTAAGTGTGAAGGTCACTTAGTATTTGGAGAATAGTGATTCTTATTTTGACTTTAATACTTTCCCTATTTTTAATAAAAATATTTTCAAAGAGCTTCTTTGTTCTCTTCCAGTTTGGTATTTTTGGGTCAAGTTCAGATCTAGAGTGGGCAGGTGTCCATTGAGTTGGTGAATGTGGCCTCCCTCTTTTGAAAAGCCGATGCTTTTTAATTTTGTAGTGGAGTTACTGTTTTCCCCCTTTGTGGAAGAATGACATTGAAACAGCACTTAAGGAGTCTTATTACATAAATAGTAGTTGAAAAGTAGGATTTTACTGCTGCATAGGAAAGCCAGGAGTATATTTTTGATCCCAAAGTGATTACATGTCCAAACATGCTATAGGGAGTTAACAAATCTTACTGGACACGTATAGACCATACATAGCAAAAGAGCATCTTTACAGCTTAATAAAGAATAACAGAGGTCCTTTCAACCTTGGTCTTTCTCTGTTTTTCTGCTATTGACTTGCATGCTTCATTCACAATGGAAGACTTGACATTCTCTGTTTCACCTCCAAGGTCATTGTCCACTGCTTGATGATTGTTATGGCCATGTCTGAATGGCCTTCTCCAGTATGATCCTTCCACTAGGTCTGTAAATTCCAGAGTTCTCCTGCCAAAGAGGGCAAACAAAACAGGTGTACAGAGGTTGTAGGTTTTTTCTGATACAAGGTAAATCCAAGAGAAATTGGTTCCAATTGTCATGAGACATGTTAATGTAATTTATTTTGCAATTTGGGTTTGTTTTCACCATCCACTTATACCTTGGGTGGGTACTTTGTAGCAATCTCAAAAAACATTTCATTTAAAGTCAAGGAAACAAGCAAATGCTGGTATCTGATTATGTGTCTTTGCCACTAGTGCAAAATTAAAGCAAACAAGCAGGGTAAGATATTTTAGAGTGGAAGAAAATTTTTTTTTCTGTAGATACCGTTGACATAATTCTGAATTAATAGAAAAAAAGTAAAAGCGTGTCACAGAAATTGAATATGGAGACTTGCAGCACATAACATTGGAGAAACATGTTTTCCCTAACTGCAGCATCACAATGATACACTGTCACCAAAAGCGACACTTTTTGTTGATGAACATCTTATAGCTACATATGTACTTCCAGGACAGTTAGTTATACCAGACTGCCTGATGTTCTGGAGGGCTCCCTATAGAAGGAATTGTGATGATTGTTGAGATCTAGAGGAAGAGAGGGTTGGAATATCTTTAATTTTTTTTTTTCCTGTTTTAAATCACACTTAATAGTTTCTCTGCATACTGAGAAACAAGCCCATTACTTGTGATGATTTTTGTAAAGTTAATTTTCTTATCACTTCCATAATAGGCTTGTTACATTTTTAGGCTTTCCTGCAATTGACTGGATTTCCAGTGCTTCTCATTGAGGTGTTTGTTGGCTTAGGATCATAGAATAGTAGAGTGGGAAGGGACCTTTAGAGATCATCTAGTCCAACGCCCCTGCCACCTAGATCAGGCGGCATAGAAACATGCCCAGGTGGGTCTTGAAGACCTCCAGGGAAGAATACTCCACAAACTCTCTGGGCAGCCTTTGCCAGGTCTCCCTCACCCTCATAGTAAAATAGTTTTTTCTTATATTTAAATGGAACTTTTTGTGTTCCAGCTTCATCCCATTACCCCTTGTCCTGTTGCTAGATACAATAGAAAAAGGGGCTGCCCCAACCTCCTGACACCCACCATGTACATATTTGCAAATATTAATAAGATCCTCCTTCAGTCTTCTCTTTTCTAGACTAAACAGCCCCAGTTCCTGCAGCTTTTCCTCATATGAAAGATGTTCCAGTCCCCTGATCATCTTGGTGGCCCTGTGCTGGAACCTCTCCAGAAGTTCTGTGTCCCTCTTGAGCTGGGGAGGCCAGAATTGGACACAAGACTCCAGATGAGGCCTCATCAGGGCAGAGTAGAGGGGGTGAGGAGAACCTCCCTTGACCTGCTGGCCACACTCTTCTTGATGCATCCCAGGATGCCATTGGCCTTCTTGGCCACGAGGGCACATTGCTGGTTCATGTTTACCTTCCCAGATCTCTCTCTGCATAGCTGCTCTCCAGCAAGTCAATCACCAGCCTGTGCTGGTTGTTCCTCTCCAAGTACAGAACTCTGCACTTGCCCTTGTTGAACCTCATGATGTTCCTCTCTGCCCAACTCTCAAGCTGGTCGAGATCCTGGCTTGTTGAAGCTCATCACTGTTTTGGTTAGGGGTTTTTTGGTTTCAATTTTAGTGTTGTTTTTTTTTTTTTTTTCTCTCAATATTTTTATACAGTTTTACAGCATGTCTGGCACACAGATTTTGGATCCATACTTTCTTTTGTCCTCAACAGACAATATTTTTCTGTGTGTGAAAGAACACTTCTGGTACTTACGACGCATGTATGTAATTTGCTGCAGCCTTCTTGCATATACAGCAAACATTCCTGATTTCCAAGTTTGTCCTTAGTCATACTCTGGCACAGTAGAATTTCTTGTTTCTCAGTGGTTATTAGACTTATTATCATGATCATGTCAGAATCTTACCTGGCAGTATCTCTGAAGGCATTTTCCAAGCCTTCATTAGAAATTCTTTTAGTAACCACAGAATCTGGAAGTGCATATGTCTGCGTATCATGTTTATACTTCCCCTTAATGTTACATTAAATGATGTCTGCCAGATGGCACCATGAAAAACATTGATTTGCAGTATTGATAGAATCTCAGTCTTTCACTCTGTTGCTGTGTATTATTCCCATCCATCCAAATTTACTAATGTATTTATTTCCTCTTTCTGTCCTCAGTGTGAATAGCAAAAGTTGCCACATGCAATCTTAATCTCAGATCATCTGTCATGTAGTTCTGCAGTCATGTGGTTGAGATGTGTGTGCCTATTTCTCTGCACCTTTCACAACAAATTTATCAATGACATGTGCTACAATTCCAGCACATTTGGGAGGGGAGTAGGACAGAGTGAAAATAAACCTATGTAAAGGCTTGACTCAATAATAAGTTTACGTTAATGAAATATAGCTGGATTGACCTCAAGAGCTTTTCTTCAATTTTCTTCAATTCTTCTTCGAATAAGAGCCTTTTTTTTCCCCCAGAGGTTTTTCTTTATATTATCTTATTGTCATGAACTGCAATAGCAGTAGTGAACTTTAAATAACTGCACGTAGAGAAGTACTGGAAGAAAATACTACTGCTCATATGCAGTCTATCTAGAAATGCTTCAGGTTTGGTTGATATGTTAAGATATCCCTTAATACTGAGACATTTTCAGGAATCCTGAGGGAAAGTACAAAGTACGAAGTAACGAAGACTCTTGGTGGAGGAGGAAAAGGTTAGGGAACGCTTGAACAAGCTGCACGTCTCTAAGTCCATGGGACCTAATGGATTTCACTCATGAGTGCTGTGGGATCTGTCAGATGTCACTGCAAGGCTTATCTCTGAAAGGCTGTGGTAATCAGGGTAAATTTCTGGGGACTAAAGCAAATGTAACCCCTGTCTTCAAGATGGGAAACTATGGACTAGTCAGCCTCACGTCAGGAGGTAAGAAGGTGTTGGAACAACTAATCCTCAAAACAATTTCCCGAAGTGTGAAGGGCAGGAATGTTATTGGAAGTCCTCATCATGGTTTTACGAAGGGGACATCATCCTTAACCAACCTGATAGTCTTGTATAATGAGATGATTAGCTTGATGAGTGAGAGGAGAGTAATGCATGCTGTTTACTTTTACTTCAATAAGGCTTCTGATGCTATTTCTCTTGATAAACAAGCAGAGGAGGAAGTATGGTTTAGATAAGTGGACAGTGAGGTGGACTGAAAACTGTCTGAAAAGTCAGACCTTAGAGAGTTGCATGAGTGGCATGATGAGTGGCGTAAGTCCAAATGGACCAGCTGGAGACAAGTCACCAGTGATATACTTCAGGGATCAATACTGGCATTGATACTATTTAACATCTTCATTAATGACTTAGATGGTGGGACAGAGCCATCCTCATCAAGTTTGCAGATGACAGAAAACTGTGAGCAGTGGCTCACCAGAAGGTTTTGCTGTCATTCAGAGGGATGTGGACATGCTGAAGTGAGGAGAGTGAAATCTCAAGACATGGCAAGAAATAGAAAGCCTTTTACCTGAGAAGGAATGATCCCATGGGCCAGGATATGCTGGGGATCAATCAGCTGGTAAGCAGCTCTTCAGAGAAAGACCTTGGGATCTTAGTGGACACCAAGCTGACCATAAGCCAGGAACACGCTCTGGCAATAAAGAAGGCCAACAGCAACTTGTGCTGCATTAGGAGTTACCAATAGCAACTTGACCAGCAGGTTGAGGGAGGGATCCTACTTCTCTACTCAGTTCTGGTGATGCTGTGCTAGAGTGTTAGGTCCCATCCTAGGGTCCCAAGTACAAGAGAGATTTGAATGATCTGGCATGACTCTAGAGAAGGGTCATGAAGATGGCTATGGCACTGGAGTATCTTTCCTATGAAGAGGTTAAGAAAGCTGAGACTGTTAAGCATGGAGAAAGTTTGAGGGGTGGGGAGGCTCTGATCTTATCAAAGTGCATAAATACCTGACAGATGTGGATGAAGGTGAGGGGGAACAGACTCTTCTTGGTACTGTCCAGTGACAGTATAGAAGGCATTGAGTGCAAAATAAAATGCATGAAATTCTGTCTAAACACATACTCGAGTGAGTGGTCGAATACTAGAACAGGCTGCCCAGAGATGCTGTGGAGAGCATCGAAGTCTGACTTTACATAGTCCTTGGTAGTCTGCTGTAGGTCACTCTGCTTGGATGGACTAGGTGATCTCAAGAACTCTCTTCCAACTCAAAGATTCTGTGATTATGCCTTAACAAGAAAACAGTCATTCTTGAATTTGCCCTTGTTTTGGATTTTCCTTATAGCACATGCAAATACACAGTACAACATAACATCTGCTTAATAGCATTGTTTAGCAATTTAGATTGTCTTTGCTTTCCTCTGCCACATCTGGTCAGAATTTTTATGTCAGCTTTTAATGCCCATTGATAACTGCCCTGCTTTTCCACAGATTTCTAGCCATAGTACTGACTGATTCCAAATTGTAAGAATTACAGACAAGTAGTGTAAAATGTGATTTTACCAGAAACATAATCTTGTGTTATTTCAGTGACTTAGGAATAGTAACTCTTGTTCTAGCAGGCAGTCAAATAAATGAGTTGAAATGGAGAGCCTGACAAAGCATCTTTTTTGAGGAAGGTAATGTCATCTTTGGTGTGCAGAGAATATGTCCACTTTCCTACAGCAAAATAAATACTCTCAGAATATTGGTCTGATTTGATTTCTTAGGTCAAGGTTTTAAAAGGGTACATTTAGTAACTTTATTTTTGGTTTCCAGCATTGCTAACTTTAGCTTAGTCCCAAAGTTGTGTGTTTTCTTAACTATAGATATGAAGGAAAAAATGAACAAAAAGAGAGAAGGAAAATTTGGTGGGTTTGCATTTTTTTTAAATAGTTATTTTTAATATTATAAAGAATATTTTTTTTTCTGGTTTGGTTAACAAACTGTGTATCAGTTTTGTAGCTGTTAGCAACCCAGCTCACTTTTCATCTCAGAACTGCACCAAGTGGGTTTAAGAAGGTGTTAAATAGGAATGGTAAATAAAAGCCTACTTTTGGGTCAAAGTTTGTCATTGCGGATATCTATCATTTCACTACCAATGCAACCTTGTTACTGGAATCCACTGGGAACACATTCCTGTCTAACCTAAATAAATCTGCTTTCTCTTAGCAGCATTTTTTTAACAGATGTAGCCCAGAGACTGAACTTTGCAGACTGTATATTAAAACTACGATGTTTTGTGTAAACTTAATAAATTTTATCAGCAGCTTACTAATTGCACAAAAAAATATATCCCCTAAATATGAGGAAATAAAGTTACCATTTATGATTGTGCTTTTTTGTCTCTTTAATTCTGAAGCATCTTGTGGTTGGTATTTTGAAAGGAAAAGTGATGCCATTTGACATTAATTCTAGTTATTCAAATTCTCATATCTTTTAATTTCTGCTATAGATGGTTGCCAAAAGGCAACGCATGTATTTAAAATCAGAAATTGTTGTCAACAGACTCATGATAACCATAATTTTTCAAAACTGTGTTTGTCTAAATATCAAACAAACAGGTTGAAAAAGTTGAAAGTTCATGTTAAAATTACTCCAGGCTGATGTGAATTATATGTCCAGCACTTAAGCCCTTACCCTTGTTCTCATTGGCCTTGAAAACAATTACAGGGGTTGTATTTCTCTGTAGAGAACTAGAATCTGAACAGTTTATCAACCATACTAGACGCAGAGAGACTTTTATTTGTACAAACATAGAACTAGGAGTCTTCCTTTTTTAAAGCAGAAATGTGACCATGGCAAAGGAAACATTTTTCCAATTGGATCGAGTTCTTTCATCTCATGAAAGAAAGTGCTGAATCTAGGATGTACGGTGTTTTGGATTTTTTTTTAATTCTGTGAACACCAATGCTGTTGAAGGCTGCCAGTTTTACTCTGGTAGAGATTATAGACAACCTCTAAATTTTTATTTAATTTTTTAAAGTCAGCATGTAGCAAGAACACGTGTTGTCACATGTTGTCACATGTTGTCTGTCACATGTGTACTAAGGAAAGATGAATAGCTATACAGCTAACTAGTCCTACCGGAGAAGGGGCACAGACTATTCCTAGGAGAACAGCAATTCTTATTCTTTGATGTCTGCTTTTAGGCAAGTATGATTATAGTTCAGGAAATGTTTCTTTACTGCAGGATCATTAATGGTCAGATATGGTGAACTAAATGTAGAACCAACCAAGATTTATGTTTTTGTATTGGCACTTTAGATCAAATTTGTGTTGTTGAACATGAAGTTTTATATACAGATTGATTTTTAAATAATAAACTGTTACCAATGCCTCAAACTCAGTAATTGAACAGGCCATCTAAATTGCCTTATATTAAGACACTGTCTTTCAGTGCAGTTTTTATAATATTGATTTTCTTTTTCTCTGGTGCACTTTTCCCTATTTCACTTTTTTAATTGAAGCAATTTACTTCACTCTGTTCTTTTCACACGAAAAAATATACTGTGAAGAAATGATGACACGTTTAACAGAGGCCTCTTTCAACTTGTTTTTGTGAAAGTATAGTGATGGACAAAGCAAGAATTTTAATTAGATCAGGTGAAAACAAATATAATTTAACTTTTCCATCAACTGTTGTAATTGAGCATCTCCATTGCCAAAGGGGAATAGCTACCTAGTACAGTTTCCATAGCAGCAAGTTAACCTAGTAATGATTTTTTTTACAGCGTAGTATGTCTAATTGTAGAAGGTGAAACTCAAAATGCATGAAGAGGACTTCCTTTCCTTTCTATAGGGCCCTTTGTATAGTTTCTTTCTTGAGAAAGGTCTGGATTTTTCCTTCCAAAAGGCACTGTAAGCACTTCTCTCACTGACTCTCAAGACATTTTTGAATATTTGGTCCTTTTGAATATTCTGTCAAAAGGTTTTGGGCTAACATAGAGGACGTTTTGCCAATCCTCTGCATGCAGCAGGATTTCTCATAGAGAGTAGAATTCTTTTTCAACGCTTTCCTTGCAGTTTTACTCATGATTTTACTAAAAAAATAGAGAAATGGTAGTATTTTAGTTTGAGAAGTGTCTATATCACTTGCAGGTAAAATAAAGACAAACCTGATACAGTCAGAAAATACATAATTTATTTTTTTTAAGTTTTCCTTTTTCAAGATGGTAACCTGTAGGAAATAAAGGACATCAGCTGTTAATTCCCACACATATATATTAGTTCAAATCCTTCATTTTTTGTTTCTTCATGAAGATGCCATTTGTGGTGATTAGTTACTTTAGAGGTTTCTGATGACAGCAAGGATTTAGCTACCAACTCCATGGAAGTTTTTCATTCAATTTTGTACAGTTTGTGTAGCCGTAGCAACTCAGAATGGATTTCTGCAGATACCCAAGAGACATGCGGGTCCTAGTTCCATTAGCATTCCTATGGTTTATTCATGATATATAGATGTCTTAGTTTGTCAAGGAGTATCAAATGGATATCAGAAGGTTTCTTTTGCCATTATAGAGTAATTTTGGTTGGCAGGTTAAACTTTAATAGCTAATAACTTCAAGATTTTAATTTCTTTTGTGTTGACCTGCCTAGGAAATAACATTTCTTTTCTTTAATTAAAAAGAAGTGAAATGTAAGCTAGCACTTCCTAATTAACTTTGTGCTGGAGAATGACTGCGAGTGACAATGAGAGATTGTTAGAGATTTTTGGGATGATAAAAATGTATTCCACAACTCATGTTCTCAATGGTATAGCATCCAAAAGAGATCAATTAAAGTCTGCTGCATTTTAGTCATTTATACTGAAAAGAACTCATTACTCTGTAAATATTTTAGTAGTTTGTACAAAGTTAATATAGGGCATGTATTTTTTATGACTTATAATAGTATAAATGTTTACTGAGGGTTTCATTCAGATTTAGTATCATTTTAGTATAAACTGTTAAGCTCTTATTATATAAGATCAATATTTAAGAATTGGATTTAGATATTTAATTTTAAAAGATACATAGCTTTACCAAATATAAAAATATTACTTTGGTGTATATATTTCACCTCTAAATGAAGTACAAGTTCATTGTCCCTTGGAAGAAAAAGTAACACCTTATATGGGCTTGCAGTACTTTTCATAGGTTACAACTAAGTGCTTTTGTCAACTCGAGTGTGTCTTCTGTAACCAAAACATTTTGGTTTAGAACTTGAATTCAGTAATATATCAAAAATTTGAGTGAACACTGATATCTTATGTGTTTACTCTATAAACTGAATTTGAATAGTCTTCCATTATTTTAAAATATTGATGGTGTATTGTTTAAATTTCCAGAAGTATGAGGTCAAAGTTGAAAATAAACAGTTGCCGTTATTTTCAGTAGCAGAGGAAGGAAGCTGTCCATAGCAAATTGGTTCTGTCACTGTCAGGAGCAGATTGCCCAGGCCCTAAATGTTGTCTTTTGTTCTACTCCATTGACTGTGAACAACTCTGAAGATTAATTGCCATAGATAAATTTTGTGGCAATAGCCTTTTGATCTTCTATATCAAGATTGAATTATAATGCATGCCAGACTGTTTCAAGTTTAGAGTGTTCAGCTTTAGAACGGTTTGCTTTTAAAATAACTACTTTTGATATATCTTTATTTTAAAATACTGTAAACTTTGTATACTTTGCTCTAGTCATCAAGTAGTGTTAAGATATGATTTTGTACAACTAACTGCTCATTAAATATTTACTCCTAATTGATAATGCGTTACAATAAGTTAATTTTAGGTTAGACATTCATAAAACTTAAAATATTATAGTTACAGAAAAAAAAACCTCTATTTTTTATAGCTTTGCAAGCATATTTTCTGTGTTTTAATTGTATGAGATTATTTTAATTTACGTGACAGATGGGTATATTGGCTAGAAGTTCTTTATCAAGTAGTATACAAAAATATGTGGCAATGTACAGTGCCAGGATGATAGATAGTGTTTGGCAAAATGCTTATGACAGTATGTTTTAGTCATGTGCAGGCTTAATTCTTCTCTTCAGATCTCACTGTTGAGCTGCATAAACTTAAATGATGTCTGCATATTTTTTGCCCTTGCTGTCATGGATCAAACTAAATGATAAATAGCACACAAGAGCAAGGTGATTGCTAACATGATGTGGAAGGCATCTTTGTTTTGAAACACTGCAAATGTGGATGATGATGGATTTTCTTTTTTTTTTCCCTTGTATTTCCTAGGTCTTGTGTTAGGACTGGTCAAGTGCTTGAGCCAAATTGCTATCTGAAACACAAGCAAGCTCTGCCCAGATTTCACCATGATGACAGGTATGTGATGAGCCCTACAGACCTCTGAGAGAACCTCTTCTTAGTGCTTTACTGTTTTTTAGAGCAGATGCAATGTGCCACCACAATTTCTGCCATAAAGGTAGTTTTCAGTACTCAATCTGGCAGTCTTAGAGCGGTGCTTCTTGCTGAGCAGACCTCTGCAATTTCATCCAGAGGTCATCACTGAAGTTGGATTGAATGACCTTTCCTATAGTTGCTTAGTTTACCTAATTATATTCTCAACTTTTCTTGTTAAAACACTATAGTTTGTCTTCAAAAGACATATTTAATTACTTCAAAAACTAGAAGAGAATCTAGATTTTTTGAAAAAGTAATTTATAACACTTTAATTCAACTGATAAAGGAAATAGATGGTAAGGTGCCTCAAACACTTGTCCTATTTGTAGAGAATAAAGAGTATTTGCAGACTTGAGTAAAGAGTAAATACAAATTTGAGCTAGCTGTAGAAATGGTTTCATGTTCATCCATGTGTTTGTAGATTTTTTTCTTTTTTTACATGGCATTATTTTCTTCATTTGCCTTTATTTTGAAATTCATGACTGCTTGTGCCTGTTCCCCTAATTGTGTATCCGCCTTTGACAGAATGACAATGAAGTATGAGGAGGATCTCTTTTTTCCTTTTTTCTTTCTTTTATTGCCTCATTTAACAGAAATAGTTCTCATGCAGCTTAATATAAAATTTGATGTAATATAGAAGTTCTTTCTTTCTTGTGGTTTGGTTCATTTCCCTTGTAAAGAAGACATAAACCATAAACCATTTTTTTCTACAAACTACGTTTTTCTTATAATTTTTTAGCCCTATTTTTTTTTACCAGTTGATTTTTTTCCATGAATATCCATTTCTAAAATTATATTCCTGAGAAACAAACCAAAAAATTTGGTTATCATCCTAGAACATGTGCAGGAGTTTTTTTTAATACCCTTGTATACCTTTTTGTTCTTCATTTTTATACTAGATGAAAACCAAGAAATATTTTTAATATTAAGCCGGAGTAAAATCTAAATAAATAAGTAAATAGATAGATAAATGCCTTGCTCCTCTTTTGTCACAAAAACTGGTTAGTGTTTCATACTGATGAGTGCCGTAAAGAGCACTATGCAATATTAATGAAAATGTTTTGGTGAGTTTTTTCCTGGTTTTTTTTTTTTTTGCGTATAAACCTTTTTCAGGAAAGGCTGGGTCTCGTTTTCAAAAAGTCAGATTCTGCAATCTAGTGACCTCAGATACCTCAGACCGGATGTAGGTTTTTGCTGTGTCTTTGCAGTTATATATGGAAATTAGATAAGATGTCATAGTAACAGAAAACCTCAGATTTATGCCACATGGTTTTAGCCATCTGAAAATTTGGTGCCTCCCTCTGAAGTCAGGGGGAAGCAGTGACTCATACCATCCTAAAGTAGGTGCCCTCAGTAGGCAGAGTGAGTTTGTCTCTGGAAGGTCTGTCTGCAGAAAGAGACAGGATGACTAGCTTGGGAAAGACGCCTAACTATAAAAGAGAGTGTATATGCCAGACTTTTTGACTGATCCAGGTAACACTGTGAATCCAACTGACTATTTTTAGGTTCCGGCTCTCAGTTAGGCTTTTATTTTGTTGTTTTAATAAGATGTTAATCTCAATGAAATTCTTTGTTCTTACAACATATACTCTGAAAACAATATTAATTTTTATTTTTTCCTTTTTATTCTCATCTTTTTTCTTTGTCTCTTGGTTTTTACTTACTCATTTTCCCCAGCTGAAAGAATAGCAGCAATGCAAAATGCAGATTTACTTGTAGTTGAAATCTATGTATGTGTTCTTTATAAGATAATGTAAATGTTTGGACATGTTTCACACATCAAGACTGCATAGTTTCCTTGGTGATGTAATTCATATTAGTTTTATATTCAACTTAGTGGTGTCTATTCAGCCTTGAAAAATAGACTTCTCTGTTGTATTCAAAACTGTACTGCAAGCCTTGACTGATTTCAAAGTTGTGTCCACACTATGGTGTTGCCTTTATACTACCAATTGCTGACTAGTATGAAGGTTTTATTGAAGTGGTTAGGTGATCATATACTGATCCCATTGTAGAGAGTAAGTTATTCTCCTTATCCCAAGAGAGGGCAAAACCTGTTTACAAAAGTAGGATGAGTGCTACAGTGATGCATAAGTGATATTGTGGATAATAAAGTTGCTAGTATATGATTCCTATTACTTGAAGTGAGTAAATCAGGGAGCATTGTGACACCCTGAGTTCATGGTTTTTATGCTGTTTGCGATTCTAGCTCGGTAACCAGGATATTGACAAGGGTTTAAAATACACCACACATCTGTTTGCAATTGCCTAATTCTGATGGTGGATTTCCTGAAGAGTTATGGTAATATAAAGAATTGTGAGAGGATTAAAAGATCGTTGAAATTTCCAACTAGCCTTCTCTTGCTGTGTTTTCTTTTGGATTCATGCAATCACTTGCATTAAGGTCAACTGTTTTTTAAGTACTTACAGGAACAGATTTTTTGAGTTAGAAGAGTCTTTTGTGATGACTCTAAATGTCAATAACTCACTTGTTTAGTATTAAATGATCAACATATACAAAGATTCCCAGACTAGTTAACTAGCTATAACACAGAAATGGATTAGCTTTTGTGACTGCAGAACAAATAATGTAACAACACCATGCAATCAATTCCACATTTCAGCACTATAAATTTGAAGAGATGTAGGTAATAGATTGCAGGACTGCTTGTGGACTTAATGAATATCTCAGGAGTGTTAACACCTAGGGACCAGTGAACTGGATTATTGTAGATGCTGTTCATTTTCTCAGTCTCTGGTCATCTACTCAGCCAACCCACACATTAGTGGTCTGCTGCTGCTGTTATTGGGTTCTTTCTAGGATAGATGGTGTGTTTCATTTTTTCTTTTTAACAAGACAAGAGAAAGACTGGGAAATGCTTCTGACAGCCTTTTTCTTTTTTTTTTTTTTTTTCAGGCTGATGATTAAACCTGATTGTAAGGTATTAGGATTGTAGCTATGATGTTGTTCCTGTCACTTGTTGAAGGATTCTCTCATCTACTGTATGTCCTACTGACAGGCTTAAAGAACTTGGATAATTGTTTTATAACCAAAGAGAAAATATTAAAAAAAAAATAGTAGTAGAGGGAATAAAATGTTCCTGTAAGTAGGAAACCTGTAAACTTACCCTACTTTTATTTTGCTGTGCTTTTTTCACATGTATTTTCCAGTGTTTTTTTTGCTGGTGCATTCTCTTGCTTCCCCCTCCCCCCCCCCATCCCATCCCATCATCACTCTTATCTAAGCTTCCCATTCCTGAGGAGCTTTATATTTTCTTCTTCACAACATTCATTATAGTTTCCTTATATCACTCCTCTCCTCTTGCTTACGTTCTTTCCTTGCTCCTGAGACCTTTAAACTCATTCCCTTATCAAAATTAGCTCCCTATTTTTTTCCTCACGTTTCAAATGAACTCCAAGCCATTTGTTCTGTCCCGTAGCCTGATGGCCAGTGGTGGTGAGAGTTTGTTACCAGAGGGAGGGATCAGGTTCTTAGGCTTGTCAAAGGAATTAGCGAAGTTCAAACCTGCAGCTTCTTTGTTGGAGGACAGTGAATGTGGGAGATGCGTCTTTATTGTTCTTTTTTCACTTGGGGGGTATGGCCTTTTATATTTTGAAATCTTTCTACTTCACCTGTGAAAAAGCTATCACAGGCTATATTCTTGAAGGTCTAGGTAAACACATTAAAAAAAATCAGCAATTAACAAAACTACTGAATCATATCTTGAGAAGTAAGTGAATATAATAAAACCATATTCCTAGTTAATCGACAGAGGTCCGTGACTGCTCTCTCAAAACATGCATTGTATAAATTGCTGGAGATGTGTGACCAGAAAAAAAGGAGCAACATATGTGATAACATCTTTCCAGCTGTTGTGCTGCAAAAGATATCAGAAAGTAAGCCTTGTACCAGACTACCTCCTGGAAAAGCAGGAGTTGATTTTAAGCTAAAAAAATAGGGGACTGTTTTGTGTAATGGCAGATTTATTAAAATCATAAGTGGGTAAATTTAACATGAATTAAATGGTAGACTTAGTCATGTGTAATATGATGCATATTCTTGTTAACAAAAAAAAGGTACCTGCATTAAAATAATTGATAGCAAAACCAAAGATTGTGTTCACGATTCCAGCAAGTGAATTGCCTATCTTGCATTTCAATTATTAAAACTTCCTAAAGGGCCTGCCTCAATTTAAGCAGAAATGAGGTAACTGACATCTGGAAACACCAGTGTCAGATTCCTTTTCCCTTTAGTACAATGTTTTGTTTGAACAGAATTTTTAAAACCAGGGATTCTTATGTTTGGGTGTGAGAGTATGACATTATACATGTTATTTTGAAAACCTTGTCCCTGGTGCTTAGGAAGTTCCAGATAATTGCTTTTTTTTTGCCACCAGTGTTTGATTTTAACTTTCCATAAAATACTGTGTGTGGTTGCTACCAGTGAACAAAGAAATGAGATAATCTTGGCATTTTCAAAAGACAAAATCAGGTTATTGGTACCCCAGGGTGAATACTGATAATACTGCTGGCTTCAGTCTAGAATTTTGGAGAAAACTGCTTCATGCATTTGCATTCATAACTCAGCTATTTCATGCTTTGCTGAGTTTTCCTCTTCCATAAAAAACTTCCAAAAAGTGAGAAAAAGTTGGATGGGAAGGAACCACAGTGCTAATCTACAGCAAAGGTCTGGGTTTGGTTTGATGTTTTTTTTTTTAGTAGGATTCCTCTGAGTGCTGGGCCAGTTTGATGCCACCACAGTAGAAGCTGCAGCCTCCTATTTTTAATCATCTGTGTTTTATGAGTGGATATAGGAAATGCTAAGGGTGGGTAGCATTGTAGTCACACGGTATCAACATTTAATTGCAGAGAAGAGCTATCTGAAAGCCATTTGCGTGTGGAAGGTGTGACTGTTTTATACCTCAAAGTGGAATTTCAGTTTTCTTAGTTCATCTCATCCATTATATTGTCTTTATGGCTGACTTCAGTCACTCATAGCTCTCCTGTTTGTCAATCTGTGTTTTATGGTGTCTGATATTTGAAGAAGGCTCTCAACATAATATAGGAAGGTATTAGGTAATGTAGACTTTGCGTAAATAAGATCATGTCTTTCTCCTATTAGTAAATAATAATTTTTGAGAAGGAGGCTTTGTTTTTGTTAGTGTTCATCTTTATTCTTACATTCTTCAGTATTTGCATGCTTTGCCTGTCCAGGTCAGAGATGGTTTCATAGGCTGGCTGGAAAAGAAACTGAAACTACTGCTTTTGGAAGTGGCTTTTAACTCTTGAAGAAGTGGCACATACGTTGTCATGCATTTCTTTTCTGCTTGCTTTTCATGACGGACTGTGATTGAATTAAACCACCATCACTGTAGAAAAAACATTCTAATGGCCAAGTTAATGCACAGTATTCCTAAATAACTACAGAACAGCTCCAAATCTGCCACATGCCCTAAAGAAAAAGAAGTTTAGGATGGAGCCTGCAACGTCTGCCGTCCTGTCTGCTTCTCTGGTAACAATTTCCTGTCTGCGCTCGCCCAGTTGCTGTCTACCACCAGCTGTCATATCTGAGAGTCAGTCTCACGGGTTTGTACATTAGATTTTATGCTCATCTCAGCCACCAGAGAGCCAGAATGGGAAATGAGAACTTGGAGCTTATTCACAGTTGTGAAGCTTCTTTTCTGTCGCTGGAATTACACTGTTATAAAGCCAAATCTCTGTTTTGGTGGTTCATTTTCCATCTTTGATTAAGAGATACAGAAAGATCAAATCTGAAGGCTATTAGTGACTTTTTATTTCCATTCCATTCTGCCCTACTGCCCCCCATATGGGACAATCCAGACTGACAAAAATACACTTGTTTTCATACTTAACTCTAATTATCTTAGATTAACATCATGCTTAGTCAAAGCCCAAGAATAATCAATTGCTCTCTCAGAAATGTCTCTGAAACAGTGAGAGTGGGACTCAAGTGCATGAGCACCTGATGACCTTTTTTATGGCCTTGGGTATGTGAGACATCTACAGAGTGCTGGCAGATGAAACAGAGTTGCAGGAGGTCTGGGAGGGCATACTGGGTTTTCAAAAAGGGCAACAGACACCTGTATTTCAGCACCTGAGTCACGCTTCTCTTGTCACTCTGTCAGGTTCCCATTCTCTTTTCTGACAATTTTAAAAGTTAACCCACAAATCTTTGCAAACACTTGTAGCGCTGCCAACAAGACCCCTTTTAGTCCAGGATGTGCTTGAGTTCTTTGCATCAGTAAGACCCACCACCTCCATACACAGCCTAATACAGACCATGAGTAAGTTTGGTAGCCCAGTGTCCCGGTCAAGCCTTCAGCACACTTGCCATCTTTTTTTGCGTAATGGCATTCTTGTCTCTTAATGTTATCTGTGACCACTTTTTATAAAATGGAGGACAACCCTGGTGTGTTTTGGGCCCAACCTCAGGCTCTTAGCCTCTTCCACTGATCTAGCAGGTCTTATTTACTAACATCGATGGTAGCTGGCAAAGAGCAGATGAGCATCTCTGTCTCAGGGTTGACCCACAGGTGACCTTTCACTCACATTGCTGTACAAGGCTGTCAGGTATCCTGGTTGAGATTGGATAAAAATGGTTTGAAAACAAATCTCCACTTTGCTTAGTATGCCACTGAGAGATACCATCCAGCAACTTTCAAAGGGCTTTTTGGGTTGTGGTGATTTTTGACACTGACCGTGCTGGGTCCTCAAAGAAAAGTCGGACTTTCCCTTACATCAAAGGCCTGGGTTATCTTCCTGTTTCTTTTTATGCTGCAGGCTATCTGCATGCTGCATTTCTCATACTCCCTCCTGTTCCACCTGCACTGTGCAACCTTTCAGCAATTGAACAGTCTGCACGACTTTCAGAAAAGGAGAGATTCCTGCACCTTTCGCCTTTCCCCAGAGGTATCCAGCTGAGCAAAACTGCAATACCTGCTGCAGAGCAAACACACACTTTTATGTCTGCCAGCTCCACCACTCCAGCAAGATCTAATATTCAGTAATAAGCAGTATAATGTGATTTTAGGAGCTAAGGTGGGAGATTTTTTAGTTTGGTAAGTAGGTAACTCCTGTCATCAAATGCAGTGTATTTTAATTCCTAACAGAAGTAAAAAGCTTACTTAGTGTGAGGCATCTTTCCTATTCTCAAAAAATCCACAAGCAAAAAGATTTTCTTCCATACACTGCTCCTAAAAAGCAATATTCTAAGGTCTCTGTGGTCATTTGATGTCTGCCCAAGACATTTTAAGAAGACTGTATTTCTTGGCCCATCGTGAAATAAGTTTAGGTGGTTGCACACAGACTTAATGAAAGAAAAACAAACACAGGAGAAAATTCTCCAACAATCCAAAAAAGTTCTTGTCCTTTCCTATGTGCTGTGGGGGCTGAGGTAGAAGTATTTTACTGGAATATTGGTACAAAGCTGGGCTCTGACAGCCTACTTACTATTCTGCTGCTTCAAAGTGTATGTTCCTGCTGGTTTATGGAGATTCCGTAGGAGAGAAAAAGTGCTGTACATACAGCACTTACATGGCTGACAGACATACGTGACCTTTTCACTACCAGGTAATTGGAGACAGAAAAATCATTTAACATCAGACTTTGTTGTATTTATGTCTGCTACACAATTGATGGTATTGTAGATCATGAAACAAAAAGAAAAAAAGATTACAGCTCTATGAGTGATTGCATAGACATAGTCCAGCCCTTGTTTTATTCTTTAGAGACGATTCTCTGTCACGTTCTAGTTGCTCCCGTTAGTTCAAAAACTACCAGTAAATCAAGATGCTTATGTTTGAGTGCTTTGGTATTTTAAAGAAAGCCAGGATGACTTTGTTCTGTACATCACTTAAATTGATCTTTACATAGAACATCTCTGATCTTACTGAAGTGGCTTCATCTTTGTACAGACTGGCTTTTGTCAGGATTGTTGCCTGGTCAAAAAATACAAGTACCAACCATGCTGAGCTCTGCTGATTAGGAGGTGATGGAAGAAGGGACATGCTAAGCAGGTAACTAGTACAGATGGATTTTGTACCTGCTAGAAATGAAATATTGTCAGATATATTTATGTAAAACTGACTTATACAGTACCTGGAGCTGCTTTTTTCTTGTTCTGAGCTCATGTATAGGTGATAAACAGACAGATTTATGCTGTATTGCAGTACTGGATTCAGTATTCAGCCAGCAGTTCTGAGACAAGATAGCCAGGATAGTTGTTTCCCTAAATATAAGTTGTGTGTACTTGTGTACATGTACACACGTGAGAGTGCGTGTGCAGTAAGTACATACTTCAATTGTCTCTCTGCTAATAGGAAATATAAAGCATGCTCTAGTTTCACTTGTGGCACTTGCCATATTTCTTTCACTAGTATCTTATGGGATTTCTGTTATGCATGATATTTTCCTCTGGTAGCATAAGCAGCCAAAAAAATGAGAGGCTTGGATATCTTGCCTGTATTGTAATGTTCTTGAAGAGATGCATACGTTACGGGTTACTGAGATGTGGCTTGAAGGATGTAATGATGTAGGTTGTGTCTGATGAGAACTGCAGGAACGGACATAAGTAACTCTAGATAAAGGTGTTCCTGGCTTTGAGGTCACCTGAAAAGTCTTGGCTAATCTTGTAATAGCTCCTAAAGCCCAGTTCAAGAATTGACACTGGTGTCACTGATGGGTGTAGCTATCAATCTATTTATAAGGCTGAACTAGTATGTAAGTTGAAATGGAAAGAGCTGGATAAATTAGGGGCAATTGGTTCAGGTCCTTAGGCTTCAGAGATCAGAAAAAGTAAGGAGACAATGGATCTTAGAGTGAGAAGTAATGAAAATTTCCCCAGGACAGCAGTAGCTTTATGTTTTCTCTTAGAGGAGGATCCCTTTTGCCAGAGCTTATGTACAACAGCCATAGAGCTTAACTTTTGGATAATATAATAGTTTTGAACAGCTAAACATCTGTTCTATACATCTATGATACTTAAAAGGTGCAGGAAGAAAAAAACCCCTAAGTCTTAGTGTATCTCTACAGTATTGTGTTTGTTTATCCAAAGGTGCACATTAAAAATAGTATGATAGTATGACAATAGAAACATGTTATAATTTTTCTCTATGATAGTATAGAGGTTTTTTTCTTACTAACCTTATTTTAATTAATTAGATTTGGATGCACAATTTCAAAAGAAGATGCTTGCCTTTTAAAATGACCATTGAAATTGATTCACCAGCACTAGTAGATCTAAATTTAAACTAAATTGAAAAATATTTATTTATCATGAATAGATATTGTCAAATACTGCGGTGTTAAATTCAGTATTAGCTTTTTATTTGATACTAAAAACCAGCATCACATTTTCTTGCATATTTCTATGGCTAATCTATCATTAATGAAATATAACAGGATTCTGCATACATACCTCCACAGAGTTAAGATTTTCAAGTATAGTCATAGCAGCTACAGATCTTCTGAGGTCATCTAACTGTGAAGTTATCTGGCAGAAGAGAAAATGGTAACACATGTGACAAGTCTGTGACACCAAGAAGAACTGCAAACTGAAATCAGTTTATTTCATATCATGTAAGGGTGAGGGAGTGCTGGAACAGGCTGTGGAGTGTCCATCTCTGGAAATTCTCAAAACCCACCTGGATGTGTTTCTGAGTGAACAGATCTAGGTGGACCTGCTTTGGCAAGGGAATTGGACTAAAGGTCCCTTCCAACCCCTACCATTCTATGATTTTTATGATTCTATGTCACCTGATATAGCAGAATTATAGTTAATACTTCTGTCACAGAAGAGGCATAATAGTAATTTAGTCCATGTGATACTAGTTTGGTTACATTGAACAAGTAAATTTTGTATAAGCTATGAAGCAAACCAAGGTGGGAAACATTTGCTATTACCTCTTTTAATTGTTATTTTTGAAGTGGCATAGATCTGATACAATTTGTGAGCTGAGTTATAAAAAATAGAAGGATAAATGTCAGCCTTCTAATGTTTATTTTATTTGGGAAGTTTGACATATTAATGTTTCTAGACTCATTTGAGGTTGCTATTTGTGAGTTGTTACCCATGTTGCCAGTCCCTCTATGCAGTGTTTGTACTACAAGCTGTTTTGCAAGTGTTTCTAACCCATTCAATGCTAAATAGTAACAGAGCTGTTAATAGATAATTTCTTAGCTGTCTAATCACACTATTTCTTAACCTGATACAGTTAACAATTAATTTTTTAAACTCTGGATAAAGACACGATGTAAAAAGGTGAAACAACTAGGCATTAAAGCAGAGAGTAAAAGAAATGTAGATATTTACTTGCCCTAGAATGGAGCGTTATGAACTAGAATTTCAGAATGAAAGGAGAAACTGTAATGTGACAGTAGTATGCAGTTAATACATCTAAGGCCATGCACTGGATTGACTAAATTAGGATATTTAATATCTCATCTTGGCATAATTCCAGTGCCTGTTATGTATTTTGGTGCAAATTCTTCATATATATTCACTATCAGTCTACTCCTCACTGTTTTGGAAGATTTTCCTTCTCTTCTGCCATTTAACTGAAGTTACATGTAAACACTAAACATGAAACTCAGAAGGACAGCTGTAATGATATTCCTGGTGATTTAATAGCACAGCTATCAAACACTAATGCCCAAGGCTAGAATTTGCAAGTAAATCTACTAATTAGGTAAAGAGCTAAAATACCAGTAGGTGCCTATCTGCATCTTTAGACACCTAAGTACCTTTAAAATATAGCCTCTTAGTATCTCTTCCATTAGTAGAATGGCAATTATAGTAATTCCTCACTTTGAAATGATATATGAAGACAAAGTTTGTGAGGTGCCTAAATACCACTATAAAAAGGGGCCAGCCAACAAGAGGATTCTTCCTAAATCTCAATCTGTCTTATTCTTGGTTAAGCCAGCCTGTCTTGCTGACATTATGGTGTTTGTATTAACAACTCCATTACTGGTAAAGGACTGCTTTATCTTTTTTTAAAGCATAATCCATATAACAAGAAGTGTTCTGATAAAGGTTATAGAAGGAGCACACTGTATGTTGCATTGCATGTTCAAAAATAGTATTTCTTACTTTTTTATAAGCCACCATTTTTACATGAGTTGAAGTTCAAAAAATGCGAATTTAATAATTGCTCTGAAAGCAGCTGTCAGTAGAAGTGGGTTTGTACTGTGCTGGTTGTCTAAGCATGATTTTGTATGGACATTCGTTGGGATTTCATTGTGTTCTTTGTGAACTGTGTGATAGCAACTACTGCTACTATTGTGGTTTTCTGTCTGTCATGTTACTTTTTCATTGTCAAGAGATACAGACTACGTATGTTTAACTACTACGTGCATGTGAGAAGCCATGAGGAGTATCTGTTTTATGTTTGACTCTCCATCTGGAATGATAGGATCTTCTCCACAGCAACTCATGAGCCTGCATGAAGGAAATATAGTTTAAAACTAAACTAAATTGATAACTTCACATAAATACAGTAATAAAAAAATGAAAGTCATCTAAAAAGATGTTCTGAAGGATTTATAAATGTTTTCTTGCCTACGGCTATGGGAGGGTGGTCCTTATAAAAGAAATACACTTAGACTATGGATTTTTATGATGAGTGTATGAAATTAGTGGTTTGTTTTAATGAGAAAATAACCCAAAATCTCCTTATTACACTGTTACAGATCTAGAAGTACTGTTTTGAAGATAGTATTTACCTCAGATTAGTTCTAGAATAATTAGTCTGTATCTGGAAACAATATGGACAGTTGTTTACACTATAGGAAATAATTTTCTTTCCTCTCTAGTCATGGGGCCTTTTCTCAAAGAAAGAAGTTACTTTGATGATGATACATTAAGTTTCCTACATTTAATCAAAGAATTTGATGGTGGTCATTAGGTCACTGGCCATTTTACATACAGAGGGAGCCAGTACAGATTCTGATAACTTTATAGAAGAACTAGTAATTATTTTAATTACAGCAGCTACATTATAAGTTACAATAAGAGTTAGTGCACATTCCCTTACAAATTTACATACCCACATCTGCATTTAAGAACATTCTGCACATGAATAGTTTGGTTATTAATGAGAATTAAAAATTATATCAAGATTTTTAAAAGCTGATTTTAAACTTCAAAGTCAGAGCTATTTTTTTAAAAAAGTTTGCCAGCAGTAGCTCTGTAGTTGAAAGAAATACAAAGATTTTTAGTTCTGCAGTGTCCAAATGAAACTCTTAAATAGAAAAAGAATACTATGTGAAATGTCCCTGACTGTTGTCTCCTAATACACTCAGATTGAAAACTATTTCCCACAGGTTTGCAGATTTGAAAACTCTTTGCATTTGATATCTTCAGTGTATATGATGAAAAGTAGGATTGATTCCTGCACGATAGGCTCTACCTTTGAAATCTGACACGACAAATCATTTCATTAAACCAATTAGTTGGTTCAGTCTGGGAAATAAATTAAAAAGTGCATGCTAAAATAAGGCAATCTAGAAGTTACCCAAGTATGTTCCTAACTAGAGAGCTTTGATGAAGGGAGAGACAGACTAAGTAGAATTTGGAGGGAAATGAGATTATTCCCAAACACTGAGACAGGAGGGAGCAATAGAAAGTTGACTTTTTTTTTTCATAAGGATTTTAAAGAAATAGTCTAATGTTGTTCTGTACATCATTCGATTCATCTAGAATGTGATACTCTGTTATAGTAGTTAATTTGACAGAAAAGTTACCTAGAAACAGAAAATTTATACTTATTTTCCAAACATAAAAATTAATTGGAAGTTCAGAGAAGCTTCTAAGTGAAGTTATATAGGAATTAAAGAGATTAGTTACATGGGGACAGACATAATAAGAAATATACAAATTAATTAACGGTGTGCAGAATGTTGACTGGGAATTTTCTCACCTGTCTTCAGTATAAGAATTTCACAATATTCATAATGTAACAAAATGTTACAAACAAAATATTTTATTTTTTTACTTTTAGGCATAGTCTGCAGTTAAATTGATGATGTATTAGAATTCAGGTGTGCAGAGACTATTACTGAAACATAGAATCAAGTTATGAAAATGTTAATGGCTGCTGGTTCACTGGTGTGCAGTGCCATACCTCTGTTTTCGTCAGCTGAGGATGTCTCATAGTGCTTAAATGTGTAGTCACTTAAGAATCAAAGGAAACCATATGGGATGCATGCACTATAGAAGCCCTCTACTGAAAGTCTAAATCAGATTAAAAATCTCAAAGGAAAAAAAAATCTACTAATTGCAATAGATTTTTACCCTGTTTGGATATTGCTTTTTTTTTTTCTCCAAAACAGTGAGTGAACTGTTTTGGAGATGAGATTGGAAGAGTAAGGCCTTGCTACCCTTAGGTGCCATAGTGCTGAGGCCTGCAGTGTTTTCCTGCTGAGGACTGTGAAGTGTCAGAATGTGTCCAGGCCAAAGGGGCAATCTGTCTGCATAACACGCCTGCGCCAGCCTGCCGTGCCCCGTGGGATAATGGCGAGCAGCGGCTCACATCTGCTGCTCTGTTTGCAGCCCGTACCTTGCAGAAATAGCAGCTGCAGCTGAACGGAAGCCAGTTCCTACAGGGCAGGGTGAGCCTTTTGAATACATTTGTCTAATCATGCAGTCCATTTACTCAGGCTGTGAGCTTCTTCCCAGGATTTGATTCTAAGAGAAGTTTTGCCCTTTTGTTTTCATGTTCAGTGTTTCACAGCCAATTCAGCTTTGGCTACTTCAAGGCCTCTATAAAATCACTTGAGTCTAACAATGGCCCTGGCAGAAACCTCTCAGAGTCTGCTTTTTCCTTTCTGGTTCATACAGTGTGAGGCTGACCTATTACACCCCACCTCTAAGACTGTATTTGAGCTGGATTTTTGTTCTCACTAAATAGAGAGGAAATAGGGCTTAAAATAAAAATTTCAAGAAAGATATGTCAGAATCAAGATCAGTCAGCCGTTGAGTAAATGGCTACATCTCCATCAGTTTCAGTGAGTAAGTGCCTCTCCTGGACTGATCCCCCCTCTTCTTTGCTATGATGTTAGGCATATTTGCTATAGTGTCTCACTTTCTCCCCAGAGAGGATTTTCCCATATATTACACGTGTGTACAGACATAAATAAAATTAGGATCAGTGTCTTAAATATCAAGTGGCAGTGTATATCCGCCTAGTTCAAGATGTAACTACTTGCAGCAGTGACTACAAATCAGTGTATGTAAAGTGTATTACCTGACAGTAACAAAATTGTTTTGAGAGATAGATGGGGTGATATCAGGTGGATGATAGATCAGTGCAAGGCTGATACACTATTTTGCAATATGTACTTTTCTCTGCATGTGTATCCTTAAAGAGAATGAAGGAATTTTCTTTGCACATAAAAGGAAAAATAAAAGAGAAAAAAAAAAAAAAGATTTGTAGCTTCCAGAGGATTCAGAGTATGAAGAATTTCAAATCTGTCAGCAGTGGTCATGTTTGGAAATTTAACAAGCAGTCCATGAAATAATGTTCACTGAGCTAGAGGACAGCAGTATGAAGTGAAGAATAACCAGCCCGAATCTTTAGAGCTTTTACTGCTCTGTTTATGTTTTCAAAGCATGCTTCTTAGCACTATAACAAAACTTGAATATTTTTTTAAAAGTATTTTTTCCATTCTCTGTTTGACAATTATAGTATCACTGAAGGTAGGATTGAAAGAGACACCCCAGATATTATGTTGCCCAAAGAGAGGATAAACTGTACTTACTTGATTCCCAACACATGCCTGTCAAACCAGTTCATAAAAACTAATGAATGAGATCCCACAATCCACCTGGAAAATCCATAGCAATTCTTCACTCTATTAATCCTTAATTTTTTCTTCTCACCCTCCTGGAGTAGCCTAAATCTCCCTATGTCTTTTATTTTATGTGATGATCTGGAATGCAGTGCTATTCGCTTTTAGAAAACTGTATGAGCAACTTGGCTGCTAGATAATTGTTCAGTTACTTTGGCAGTCTCCAGCTTCAATCCTGCATTAGTAAATTCTTGCCAGTACTTTGTGATTTTCATGTCTGTCTCACGATACTTGGTGTTTTTCCTGAAGCTACAGTTACTGAGTCACAGATCTTCACTTTTATTTCAGGAGGAAAAGAAATTCAAGTGCCCCCTTGCACCCCACCCAACCCCTGCAAGTAAAATGCTTGCAAGCTCTTGAAAAACATAAAAGACAAAGGAATTGGCAAACACTTTTTTTTCAAGTTTGTTTTATAATTATTTAGGCTTTTTAAATACTTTGGCTGCTCACAAAAGTTTTGATGCCACACTATTGTGAAGGTCTGCTAACTTGCCTGGGTTCTGTGCAAGCACAGAAATCACACCAGAGAAGTGAAGCACAACCTTTGGTAATTCATAGTTGCAAAAGTATCTGTCTGTTACTTGCAGAATCAACATCGAGTTGAATTCTACACTATCCTGTAGAGTCTAAGATTCAGAGTTAATAAACTGTATTTTATGAAGCCATGGAAAATGATATTTACAGTTATGGCATCGTAACAATATCAAATCATGATAAGGAATGTAGTGTTGAATTGAAGGTTGAAGTGGTTCAGAAAGGTAGATAAACAGGGAACTGTACTCCTACAAAAAGGGAAAGTGCTGAGATAACGTATTCAGATGCAGCAGATCATTCAGATCATTCAAACTCATTTTCAGGAGGAATATTGAAGGCATTTTCTTGCTTTCACATTTACACACTTGTTTTTCAATGTGAGTTACTTCCGTTTCAGATATTTTTCATGTAAAGGCTGCTTTTTATGACAAATAAAAAAAAACCCCTCTAATATGCATGTAAGAAATTCTAAGTTATAAAGATCTGTGATCTTAAAAGTAATGTTTAGGATTTTATAGATGTGTGTTATTAGAGTTCCTTGTTTCAGCGAAGTTTTGCAAAGTTCTTCAGAAAATAATATTGAAGAAAGAGTTGAGGGGAGAGAAATGCCAACTGTCCCTCATTTTGTGTAATATTAACACATACCAGATGTCTCTTTTATAGGATAGATTATGAGTTGACTGAATGAATTTTAGTACAAAACTGGAACTTTTTAAAGTTGGTGAAATATTAAAGACTCTACATATTTTTTGTGTGTATCGCTTGTAGACTGTTATGATGCTCAAAATAGGTTTGGGTTTGGTTTTTTTTTCCTTCTCCTGCCCCAAACCAAAATGTGTCTTGTGTTTGTTGGTTTCTACAAGTGATGTCTGGACTTGGTGGCTTTGACCCCATTTCACTATGATTAAGCTTGTTAAGTTTTTATGGTTTTAGTATCTGTTTTACAACATTTTCATTACTGTGTATTTTATTAAGATTCAAGTCGTTTGTATTTTTATGATTGCATCTGGTCTGTATAAACTCTGCTCCAGTTTAAAAAGCTATTTGTCTCAGTACTGGACATGAGGGAATTTTGAAGTATAGTGGGATGCATATGTGTCAATTGTATGTTGGTACTTAGAAAACTCTTCCTCCTGGTCTAGCTCCTAACAATCTTACTACCTAAAGTATGGAAAGGGGTATGTGTCCATGTTAATGTCTTTGTGGTTGTTCATACTTGCATGTATGTTTCATACTTCCACATTTAAATATTTTCCAATATTTGTTTTGAAAACTATAAAAATAGTTATTCTTGAAAGGTGGTTCTGAATGCCATTGGGCTATGTTATCCAACCTAAATATGCTATTGAATTAACAGGGTTGCAGGTTTTTTTAAACGTTTTAAGAAGAAATCAATATCAAAGTCAAGGACTCTTGAGTTTAGTTCCCCATGAAGATGATACAATGTTTTCCTCACAGTAATCATATAAGTGACTGATTTGTTTTGGTATTCAACTGTTGTACAATCTTCTCCTACATATAGTTTGGTTTGATTTATGTTTAAGGGGGGGCAGGGGTTAGGATGCTCTTTTATTTTAGTCCCACAGTTTCTAGGAGAACTACAAATGTAAATTAAAATAGTACTGTATTAAATGACTAGTATCTGAGACTGTAAATGCACTGAAAAGAATGTTCCCCAAATCTGTCTTGGTTTTATTAACGTATCTCCCTTTTCAACTGTTTGTTATAGAACCCTGGGAGTTTCATGGGAGTCCTTACTTTAACCAAGACCTGACTGTTTCTGTCTGTTCTATAAAGTGCTTTCTGAAGTATAGAAATACCAGGATCACAGTTTGCAGAAGCACCCAAATGTTGAAAAACATGAAACATTCTTTATTGTTCCCTCTTTAAATTCTTTTTTCTAAAGTCTGTTAACATATCTGAGCGTGCAGTTGAGACTTCACTATGAGTTCTTATGTAGACGACTCATTAACTGCTCTATTTGAACTTAGTGTCCTTTTGTGTGCTTTACCCTGTCTTCTATGCATCAAAAAAAAAACCCCAACACCATTTACATTAGCTTTTCAAGCAGCAGATTGTTCAAATCTTGTTGATGTTAAAGTACTCTTCAAAATGACAAATTTCGCTCTTAGCATACCTCAGAGCTCCATCACAATTCTTGGTTTATTATTTCATTGTTTTTTTTTTCCTTTTCATCCTCTAGCACTGCTTGCCTATCCGTACTGTACTTTCTCCTACAAGACAAATGTTAATGATTCAGGAGTATTCCAACAGACCCTATGTATATAAGCAGACATGCATGAGTATATATATTTTTGTGCACACAAAGTTTTCACAAACTGTAAGATTTGAGTTAAATATATTCATTGGTGTTGGATTTAAAAAAAAAAATCAACTGATAGATCTCTGATGATTTTTCGTTTCAACTTTATTTTATTCTTCTGATCAGTCAATGCACTCAAGACTTGTATCAGCAAGGTCTCACATCAGCTGTACCAGCTTCACAACTCACAAAAGACCCTTTCCCTTTTCAAAGCTAAAGAGCCAACACTGACTTTTTAGTGAAACAATGTTTACAGTGTTGAATCCGCAGAAATACTTCCATGAAGTGATGCTGGTGTAGTTCAGCATGTAGTAGGGAATGGAAAGAACTGATTGAATGACCAAATTTAAAGAAGTAAAAAAAAAAATGTGTGTTTTGTTTTAGAGATAGACCTGTACAGGTGCTCCATTTGTGTTAAGATTTATCCACTTGTAAAACATCAATAAAAAAAAGATTTTGTGAATTTTAGCTGGACAAAATTATGGCTTAATTACTTGATGCCTCACTGTGGTCCATGGAGTATGAGAGAACTCAATTTCTAATGTGCCTAGCCAAATTAGTGAGACTAAGAAAGGACTAGTTTGATGCCTTGAAACTTTGAGATTGTTTTCACAGTACAAAACATAGCTGTTCAGTTATATGCACTTGTAGTTTGAAAAGAACAAGCTTATGCCTGCAAAGTTTAGATTGTATTGCTACAGGATAGACTTAATAATGAAAATGCAAAACAAAGGCTAAACAAATGCAGGCTCCTTGAAAGTCTCTGTCAGGGTAATCCTTGGGACAGATCTGCATATATTGAACTTCAGCTAGCAGTTATAGAAAAGAATGTCTTGATTCTATAGAAAAAAAATATTATGTACATCTACAGGCAATGGGACAAAACAAAGGCTGGCTGCAGAAAGCCTGAAGATATTTTTTTATAATTTGTTTTGGTTTGTGGTTATCTCTGGAACTCTGAGACAACCAATTTTGTCATCCTCTATCACTAGTGAGCTATGTACAACTGTAATCCCGTGGCTAGCCAGCATAACTTTTCAGTTCAAGATCACTTATTTTCTTCTTAGAAAGTGCTTCTGTTAGTTTTAGAATACAAGTACCATTTCAGAGAGTTTTCCTTCATAAAGCCATTTTCCACTTTTTGCATTGCTTATGCCTTACCTGTTGTATAAAAATGATATTTTATAATTTAGCGGATTGTAATTAAATATTTATTATCACTTTCTTGGAGTAGAATGTTAATTAAAAGCCAGTTAGCATTAAAATCTTGTGTGTTGTACAACTTCCAATGATTATCTTTTTCTGAAATTACTTATATTATGTTGCATTCTATTTATTATGCTCTTAGGTCATGGGATAGCATTTTACTGCTCTTGTGAATTTTATCAGAAAATGCACAAAAATTTAAAGAGGAAGTGATTGTGTATAAACTTCAAGATACACTTTCACAAAAATGAGTAGAGATTTCAGAAGTTCTACTAGGACTCAAAAATGTTTTTACAGTCTCTATGATCTGGAAAAAAAAAAAAAAAAAAAAGTAATTTTAAAAAAGAGTACATAATTTTTCCAAACCAGGAAAAATCATGTTGATCTCTAAATACAGGCCTTTGGTGTTGAAAATTTTTTACTTGGAAGTGTAACTGTACCTGATTGGTTGGCCAAGAAACATGGAAAATGAGCTTCATACTGTAACAGTGGTGATACAAGGGACTATCAAATGTAGAAAAAAAATGCTGCCAGCAGATGGCAGCAGAATGGAAAAAAATAAAAGGCACATAAATATGAGATAGTGGACAAAAGAACTCAGATTTCTAACAGTTTAGTTTCACTAGCTGGTTTTGACTATACAAGGTAAGTTAAGGTTTAATTGGTGAGGGGAAATGTCCAGGGAATGCTCTCTTTTGATATGTTATCTTGGCTACAAGGAATTGTACTGTACTTCTATAAACACTGATTTCTGGTTTAAGGAAATGTTACATCTGAATATATTTATGGTACTGTTTGTGTGTAGAACTTATAATGTTTCACTGGTCACACAATTTGAAGAATTATTATTTCTGACGTACAGTTGAAAAAACACACTGTAGCAAAGTAGAAAAGTATTTATTTTAATTGGGATTGTCAACTCGTATCTAATTCAGAAAAGAAATAAAGCCTTTTCACTGATTCTCTCTGCACATATCTAAGTTAACATTTGATCACCCAGTGCAAGAAATTTAAAATAGTTTACATTCTGTGAATACATTTGGTATTTCTTTTTCTTTTGATGATGATGGGGGGTGTGGGGGGGGTTGTATTTCCAGAAGAGGAATAAGGAGGAGTGAATGGAGTTTAGTTTTCATCTTTATCTTAAAATCTGCTTTAGTATCATCTGCACTTTCGGGAAGATATGCAGCACTGTGTGCATATGTTCTGCCTGCTTTATGGTGTTCTTTGCTATGAACTTTTATTCTTATTAAAGAAGAGACAACACTGAAACCATAACTATATGCCTTTCCATTATATGCATGTGTAAATAGTTACCTATAATATATTTGTAATTTATAGTGTTACCAGGCATACCTTTCTAAATTATCATTTAAAAAATCATTTGTAAAGAGGATTTGAGGCATAGAAAAAAATTATCAGTGACCCATCAAAGATGAAGAAGGTAAGGGAGAACGTTATTAGTTCTGATTTATTCTTGAATTTGTCCTTTATTGAATTTGACATGTTTGATTTGCTGTTTTGGAGTTTGTTTTGTTTTGTTTATAGTAAACAAGATGTGTGCATTTAAGATTAAAAGAATTCTGCCAAATGTAACCTGAGGATTCTGGAATTTTTTTAAACCTCAAAGTCTGCATTGTATAGCCTTCTGCTAGTTAGCTGGTGATTTTTCGGTATTGCTTTGTGCAAAGAAAACAGAGTAGGAAACTTTATCTCTACCGATATATCTATGTATATCTATAGATCTATGCAAGGTGTTTATGGACACCTTGATTAACATGGCACAAGCATAAGCCCTGTTGAATTTTTCCTTACTGATGTTTCAGATTTAAGAGATTTTAGAAAGTAAGCATGATGTATTTGTTGAGTAAACAGCTTGAGACTGATACCAAACCCCCTATGTTTTACTTAACACACACTGGTATTTTGCTTGTGTTATATTAACACTTGCATTGTTTGTGCCTCTGTTATTCTAGAGATTTTTACAATGTGAGATTTTCTTTTTGACAGGTCATATCATATATAGCATCCTTTTTCACAGCTTCATTCAGATCTAAAGCATGCAATGAGTTTGCTTGATTTTAATTGTCTTCAGAGTAATTTTAAACAAGTTATTATCCAGTGCTTTGGATAGATTCTGTTGTTTAAATAACTTTTAAAAAGGAATATTATTTGTTAATTAAAAATGTTACTTTCAGTTGGATGGCTGTCTTATTCATGTGGCAAGGGCCTGCACTTACCATAGTACAGTAGGCAAGGCCTGAGGAGTATCGCAATGGTGTAGATGAGCAGCACAAATCTGTGCTTCTTGCACTTCAATATTTTTGTAGTGATAATTTAAGGTACTATCTGTTAGTTTATTATCCATATAGAACTGGCACTCTTTAAATCTAGAAGGAAAGAGACAAGTAGTGGAAGTTGAGAAATTCCATTGACCCAGTTAAATATAGTTACAAGGTTAGAACTGGGGCCAGAATATTTGAGTTCTGCATGTAATGTTTCACTGCTCAGCCTCTTTTGAGTGGCATTACCTCATCTTGCATCTATTCAGGAAAAGAGTTGCAAATCCCACAAGAACAGATCTAAGTTATCCAAGGTCATTATACAAACAGAATGTGGAGAAGTCTTTTCACATTTTCAGTTACAAGAGGATGCTTAAAAATAAATATGATTGAGCATTTTCTCTGTTAATATTAGTTTGATTTAGTCAAAATATATTTGTCAGACTTGATTCTTTTTGCATTGTCTTTCCTGCATGTTTCACGTGTAAGGTGCAAATGAGTCTGATTGAAGTGTTAGGAGGAAGGAATAAATATGCTAAGGTGCTTTGTGAAATAATGGCTTTATGTGAGCAAATTACATAAATTGGAATACATTGCGTCCTGCTTCCAGTGATGTAATCCAGAAAGTTTGAATTGCTTTTAATTCTTTTAGTCTGAACAAATTCTTTTTCTTTTGAGTTCTTCCCAGTAATCAGCTTTTATGTTGTAAACATCAGGCCCAATCTCTGTTTGTTCCTTCATTTTAAAAAATTTGTGATAGAAAAGGTAGGTATAAAAACCCACCAGGTTTTATAGAATTATAAGTAATTCAGAAATATTTGAAAGTTTAGATTTTTTTTTTTTTAAAACGGTTGTGAATGATCTGGAGCAGTATGCATTTTTAATATTCATTTTTTATAATGCCTGTAAATAGTGACAGAGAAAATAGGTTAAGTATATGGTTGAAAAAATTTAGCCAGGAGTTTCACGGTTGTTTCTTTTAAATTCATATTCATTTATCTGTATATATAGATAAATATCACTGTAATGAAAAGAGGCAGTGAACTAACATACTATGTAAAAATACAAATGAATGTACAACCAGAAATTTTTAGTATAAGTAACAGGTGACAATGTAATTAGAAATACAAAACATGGAATTTTAAAGTAAAGCTAAAAATTAAAGGAAAGCTTTGATCTTTCTTGAATATTTTTAAGATCTCAAAATAATACTCATTGGCATTAATAAAATTTCATAGTTGTGTGGTGAGCATTCGGAAGAATCTTTATTTCATTTAAGGCTTTTCTGAAAATTCTGTAACATGTTATTTTATTTAGTTTATTGCTGAGGCATTGTGTCAGTTTCTGCCACAACCACTGTGTTTCTTATCATTTGTAAATTATTGATATACACAATAGAAAATTATTACTGATTTGCATGCAATTATTTAGATTTAAATAAAAAAATAAAATTTTCCATGAAGACTGCTATTAACATTCCAAGGACATTTCTCCCACCTCCAGAGGATTGGATCATTTACACATACCCATCTTGAGTAGCATCTCACCTCAGAAGGCATGCCATTGACTCCACTACAATATTTTGTGAAGATAGTATGTGATTACACATGAGCGAAGGCAGCAGGATACAACTGACGAAGTATTTACTACTTCAGAGATAGTATGTACTTTTTGGAGTTCAAGAAGATAAGTTGCCAAAATTTTTTTGTTATGTAATCTTAATTAGTACAGTTGTCATTTTTTAATTAAATCTTGAATTTTTTAGAGACTCAACTGTTTTATTATTGATTTTTATTTGTGAGTCTCTGATATCTTTTCCTGAAGTGTGCTAGTATTTTTACAATGTAAGTGCTTGCTGAAATGTAAAAGGGTTGTGAAAAGTTTCGACTGTATTTCTTATACGACATTTGTGTCTATTGAACATTATCAATAGCTTTATATTTCCTTGAGTAAGCTTAAATTATATTTTCATTATTTTTACCAAAATGGAATGATAAAAAGGTGGTTATTTCTTTGTATTTATCTTTAAGGCAATCAATAATAAGAATACATAAGCAATACAAAAAAGCCTAGAAATGCACAGGTGTTACGAAGTATATTTCTGAAATTACTCAAGTAGATAATACTTTTCCAAACACTTTCTATTCATCTGACTGAAGAAATTTATCTCAGACTACAAAAGAGCCTTCAGTTTTCACTTTTTCAATATTTATACAACTAGACTAATGGAAAAAGTCAGGACTGATTGATTAGACACATCATATAATGTCATTTAGAATTTCAATACAATACATTTTGTGGTACAAGAGATAAAATGATTTGCTGGAAGGCAAAATATAGGAAAACTGTTACATTCTTATCACAGAAAATGTCTCTTCATATACTCTAAAGGATTAAGCTGAGATTGAAAAGAGAGAGCATTATCTTTAGAAGAAAAGCAGTCTAAGGGGCAAATCCTGAAATTGAATCTCTGTTGGCAGATGTTCTTTTCCTGAATGGATACTTTTGCAGGACCCTAATTTCTTACTGTAATAGTGGCAGTCAAGTGCTTAAGCTGTAGACATCTCAAGAAGGACAGACACTGAAAAGGTACTGCTAGATGTGCTGGCAGAGCTGAAGTTTTGCAGAGTTGAGTTGTCTGTCAGTGAATGCATGCACACATACTTGTATGTATGTAAAATGAGACTGATAAAATATGTATTTCACGGTCTCATTTTCTGTCAATTACAACTGAGCACCCAAACATTTACTTTAAGATTTGGACTTCCATATTTATAAACAGCTACCAGTACAGAAGACATTGCTAAAATGTTTTATCCTCCCTCAGTGGAATATGGAATTTCCTGCATTGTTCTCTGTGTGTCCAGAGTCTGGGATAGGCAAAACCTTTATCTTTGGTAAATACATTCTGGATCAATATTTGTCAGAGTTTCAATCCTTCTTTTTTTTTTTTTTCTTTCTCCTATTTCATTGCTATAAACAAATAGAAGCTTTGTATCACTGAAAAAGCATTGCTCAGTTCCCTTTGTGTTTTTGAGTTTTTCAGCATCAAATATCATAATGTGTCTCTATAACTTGTTTTACATGTCACTAATTTTAATGCTTCTTCCCTTGTGGTCTGTGTTTGATCAAATCAATTGTGCAATTGGTCTGCTGTTGTCAGCAGAAATATTTGCATCTAGTGGAATATATGTGGCTTGATGAAGGAAATGGTGAATTCAGGTGAAATCTAGGACTTGCTGCTTTAAGTATTGTAAGAATGGACACAATTCAAAAGTGAGTTATGCCATTTTAACTGCTTGTATTTGACTACTAGGTCTGTAAACCAACTTTTATCTGATTGGTAATAAAAGTGAGGGGAAGCAATTTTATGTGAGTAACATGCTCTTGTTGGAGTGCTGTTCCAGGTGGTGTTATAATTACCATCTTCTGCACTGAGTTGAACATGTCTTCCTCTAACATAAGATCTACAAGGACCGATTGTTGCATTGTTCTGGTTTTCTGCACCACTTCTGCTTTGTTTTGACCTTCTCCTTCTAGGGAGCTGTAGGTGGAAACAGTACATGAAGGAAGGTGGTTATAGTTATTTGGTAACTTCTTGCTGCCTAAGTCTTAGAGACTTAGCCAATTACTAATTACTGTTAGCTATTAAAAAAATTAAAAGTCTTTTACAACTCTATGGGCAAGATAATTTTCAAGAAAGAAGTTCAACATCCTTGAATTTAATTTAGACTGTGTTGCTGCTTTATGTTTTGGAGCAAACTAAGACCAGATTTAAAAAAAATAAATAAGAGTATTTTTCAGTCTGTTTCTGTGCTATATTGCTTCCTGACCAGTGTTTTCCTCTTTCCTCAAGTCTCTTCCACGTCTCAATTAATACTGATCTCCTTTGACTTTTCCTTCTACTTTGTTTCAGACCTGCTCAGATACTTTGGCAATACTTTCCAAAACTGATAGTCAGTTGCATGCATAAATTTTAATTCATATATAGTATTTGGAATTCAGTGTTACCCAATTCTTAGATAGGATTCTTCTCATCTCCATGAGTCTCCTAAGAGGAACTACAGAATCATGCCTTACTTCTTAGTAACAGACACAAAATTGGCACTTCTGTATAACTGAGAAACCCTTACTTCCATGAAACTAATGTAACATGTCAAATTAGTTTATCACATTAGTGACTGTGTAGCTTCAGAGCAGTGAAATCAAGCTTTTTTTACATAGGTAATTGCTTGGTTTTGTATATCTGCTTAGAAAGAAATTTATGCATAAAAGATTTTCTTTTATTCTGGCAGATTTGTGTATTCCTAATCCTCCAGTTAGCTGTTCTTAGTTGTTACTCCAGTAAGGTTGTCTCCTTATTTCTGGTTGCTTTCAGTTTCCACATATGACAAGTAGTGAGGCTTGGTCAGCAAAGCAGACCTGGCATTGTTGCTACCTTGTCAGGGAAACATCAGGTCACTTCTCTCTGCTTCCTTCTTCCCTTTCTTGCAATGTACATAATGTTAATGACTTCCCATGCTAAGTCTATGAATGAAATACCTGTACATAAAGATTTCTTTATTAAAGAATTTGTAATCTTTGAAAGCAAAGCATTTCAAAACACAGGAAGTCAAAACCCAGGAAAAAAAAAACTTCTTTGTAAAACATTGTTTAAGGGATTGCATCTGGTTACCTATCAGCCTGCTTCATTTCCTTACCAAATGAGACTGCCTACCAAATATGATTTTTGGGTGGTGAGCCCCAGTTTCAGACATAGAAATTTTTTGCCTGGAGCTTTTCAATCTACATACAGATGTTTATACTGCACTTCTGCCTCAGTGTCTCCAGTCTGGATATAATCAGTGATCTCATTTGCACTTGAAGTCTCCAGAGAAGGGATAAACTGTACTTCGTGTCCTCATCCATCTGTGTCCTCAATGATGTAATCATATTATTGGTCAAGTGCAGTCCAGTTCCACTGGTTGACTTGCGTGGCATCAGTATCAGTGCTAAATACACTTCATTGCTGCTTGGCATACCCCTATGGAAATGTTTCGCAATGTGTTCTGCATTTTGTCGAGGGACCTGTGGATTGCACTTATGTCAGCAGTCAAGCTTATAGACATAGCCTTTGTGTTTTCCTTTACTTTCTGGAGATTATGGTTCTATTTTCTGAGCCATCTAATCTCTCTGAATGTTACTGGCAATAGGGGTTTTGACCTGCTGGGGTGCAGCTCTTAGTGGTCAGTGTCTTGAGTGTCTCTTTTCTCTTGACTTTCTTTGGTCACCTCCAGAAGTGATCATTTCAGTCTGTTGCAAAGCAAATGAGAGATACTGAAACAGTTTGACGGACTATAGTGATAAATTGTTAGTGAAACAGTATCTGCTGAGTATCTATTTCAAATAAATGTCAGGACACTGGAAGGAACATTAAGGGAGGCATCAGCATTCTGTATTTCTTCAGGTCTTGATAAAACTCTAAAAGGTGGATAAGGGCTGTGGGTTGTGAGGATTAACAAGCAAATGGATGAATACTAAGTTCTTGCTTACATTGCTTAAGTGACTCATTCCTGTGGATCTGACTCCTAAATGTGAACGAGAAATCTTGCCAAAATTTGGGATATGTCTCAGTGCAGTATTCAGTCAGGCCCTTTCATGCTTTAATAGCAACATTGCAAAATCTACTCAGCCTCCTCATGGATTCATCAAGGTTGATCAGCGAGATGTGGGACACTGCAAGATTGCATTACCTTCTGTACTTTCACAAAGCAGACACAGTAAAATTTTCATCTCTCTTAACTCTTTTGAGGTAGCAGTAATTTAAAGACCTCTATCCTAGTTTCTTACCATACTGCCAAATCCTCATTGTAGTCAAATATAGGGAAATAATTTTCAGTTGACTTAACTTGACCAATTCATGGAAGCATATAAAACCTGTAGTGTTGTAATGAGAGTGAAATTATAAAACTGGCAAACTATCATCTCTGATCAGAAGAAAAATGTAATACAGACTAGTTTTCTGTACAGACATAGAACAGTTGAGAGTTGTGTGTTGGGAGGGGGGAGTTGGTGAAAACTTGCCTTCACAAAGGAAAAGGTAGCTGCTGCTCTCTCCTTATGGAAGAGGAATAGAAATTAGCATTGTATCAGTGAAAGGGCTACCAAAAGCAAGAATAGTCATTTTGCGACAGGGATTTTCCCATGGTAGAGTGTAGCTTCTGTTTTATGGCATAGTCCTGGTGCAAAAAGTTGTGATGATATGTCAAGATTTTATCAACAGTGGTTTGAAATAACCTGTATGATTACGTATGATTTTATTGCTTGTGGGTAATATGGAAGGTCTTTTCTCACACCAGGAAAACTTGAATGGCACCACACAATGTCTTTTCTTCCTAATACCTCGTTTCTAGAGAAGCAGTATTTAATGATGGACTGTGACTCAGCTGGATGACTCGAGATGGTGAGTCTCTGATGATAATGCTCAATTAGCCTCCAAATATGGCAATCTGTGAAAATCTGATTAAGCCAAAAGTTCCTGACATCCCCAGGAAAATGACAGCTTCCTTAGGAAATAGAAGAGATTTGTTAGAGGGCTGATTTTTTTCATCCTTCTTCTCCTTACCTTCTATATGTACAGACACATGAGCACATTCGAAGTGTAGTTGGAGAAAGGAAGTAATTTTTCTGTGGCATATGTATCCATGTGGACATGCCAGTTAGCACATTTTCAAATTCTAGTGTTAGATGTGGCTTGTTGCCATTTAAACATGTATAGCTACTGAAGATGAAATTTAGTTTGAAGGTTAGATAGAAGGTAGGATACATCCTACCTAACTTGAGGCACCTAAGCTAGAGCTTACTTTGTATCATCAGTGGAGTGAGCACCGCCAGGAGGTTATTCAGCTCTTAGAAAAGTATGTCTTTTGGCTGTAGAGAATTACAGGGAACCACTTGGGAAGTATGTTCTTAATCCAGAGGCCTTCTTTATCTGGTGTGATTGTAGAGTCTAAGATTTGTTCTCTGCCCATCAACACTTCTTAGAAGTGAACTGTATTGTTCATGCTGGATTCTGATGCACTGGTTAACAAATTATTAAAAAGCATTCCTTATTATAGTATAGATGCATTACTAAAAACATACCAGTTTATTTCTGCAGGCTCTCCCCCTGTCATTAAGATACCTGTTGAACACAGAAAAAAAACTAACAGAAGTTTGTAATATGTCATAATCAAAACATGAATTCATTTTTTCCTGTTTTAATTTTGTGCTAATCCGTAGAAACAGGACATGATAGTTTTACAGACAAAATATCAGCAATTTTAGGACTTTTAAATAAAGTGAGTTAATCTAATCTGTGTCTGTCTCAGTAAACTGCTTTCTTCTCTATTAGTATGGATTAAAGACAAACTAATGCCATTAAATTCATTGGAGTGGAGTAGAGGAGAAAAAGTAACTGTGTCATATGGTGTTTTTTTCTGTCCTAACTTGCTTACATTTTAGTATCTTTTAGACATCTAAATATATGATTGTCTACCCTATATCACTAAATACTGGAGGAATATAATTCAGCATCTGTGAGTTCGAAAATTTGCAAAGCAATTTTTGATTTGGCAAGTTTTTCTTATGCCTACCAGATTTAAAGTATGTTTGAGATACACTGCAAAGTTATAATCCAGTCTTTTCTAACAGGTGTTTATAACTTAGCCCAATAAAGTTCAGCAGAAGGAGAATGTTTAATAGAAAAAGTATTGCTTGATTTTCTTCTTTAAATTGTACATTAGCTACAAACCATTGACCCTGGGATTCTAGCAGTGCAGTATAGGACTCTGAGAGTGCCTTTTCAGAAATGTTCAAATGACTTTTCACAGGATTCCTATGCTTATTTCAAACTCCTGGCAAGGATATTGTAAGAATATAGAGCACTGAATATTAATAGTTACTTTTACAGCACTTTTTTCTCTTTGCTCAGAAGATTCTTAGAATGCTTTAAAAAACTCCTGTCAGTGTCTTTAGAAAGCTATAGTATATCACTGGTACACACAATTAGATTGAAGTGCATGATTCCTTTCACCTGCCACTGAAACACAATGAAACTACAATGATGTGTAGCAGCTGTTTAAAATCACACAGCCAAACTGCACAAACTGCACTCTATGGGACAGAAAGCGAGGAGTGCAATATCCAGCTGAAATTGCAGGGGAAGGGTTTGGAGAATTTTACACTGGTACTTGGCTACAGCACCACGGTGACTCATATACACACTGGATCAAAGAGAAATGAAATACTCTACATTATTCAGCATATGAGTTTTCTAGATAGAAAAAACTATTTCTTCATACCACCTTTTAGGGCCTCATCAAGAATGCAAACAGTTGATCTAGTGTTATATAGTCTGTAGCCATGACAGCTGCAGCACCTTATGATCACTTGAGGCCAGGCACTAGATTTCAAGAAGTAACTTTCATTGAAGTGATTTAATGGAGTCCTAATGTGTTGGGGCATACTATTGGCAAAATCTGCGTTAAAGAAGAATTAAAGTTGAGAATGGATCTCAATGACTCCAGGCCACAAAACATCACAGAGCTATTTTAAGTACCTCAACGAGCAGGTTTTACAAAACTGAGAGATTTTACAGTCGCAATGAGACTCTTAAGGAAAATTAGCAAAACAAAGGATACATGAAAGTTATCGAGAAAGTCTTCCATATGTATCTTATATTGCTCAATACATGTTCTTCTGAACACTTCACAAAAGTTTCATGGTAGATATACTTCTGAACCTTTGTCCTCCTGATTTTATTGACATATTTCTCATTGTGCTTTCCTCTGTATTACAGATTATTGTTCCACCTATTGGCCATATCCTCTTTTATTCTTCTTCAGTACTAGACAATGATATGTTTGAAGAACTGGTTTTCTCATTAAAGACGTCAGAGTCAGAGTTGTTTTGTCATGATGATTATAGTTTTTTGGGTTGTTTTTTTCTCTTCACTGAAATTTCTTCAAGAAGTTTTCTGTGTTTTCTGTGTTTTCTGTGTCCACTGTGTTTTCTTCATAGGAAATGCTTCTTTCAGGAGATTTTCCATTGTCTTCCATGGCAGCAATGCTGGAATTTGCCTTTGTCTAGAATGAATTCCTTGAAATAATCAATCCCTGATAGTTTTCATTCAAACATTGACTCTAAAATGTTGTCTTTGAAGACTGACTTGTCATGAGGTGGAGAGAGACATAGGGAAGGACAAATGGTTGTGCTTGTTTACAGTCAGTTTGTACCTCATTTCTGTTGTGACTAGAGAACTTTGCTTTTGAGAAAAATAATTTCATTGAAGGTAATGTCTTGATGTCCTCAAAGTCTATAGAAGTAACAGCCATTTCAGTAGCTGACAGTTTTAAAGGAAAGTCTCTAGGAAAGAACACTTCAGCTGAATGAGAAAAAAACCACATTTTTAAAGAATAATGTCAAACCTCACAAAGCCTACACATACAATCCAAGTAAAGCTTGTATATAAGATTTCAATAAGTTTCAGCTTCACAATGAGTCTAATGAGCCTGCTTTGTAGTGCCAAGGGTCTTAGGAATAAAAGTGTTGTATTTCTTCAAGGACCAATTTTGCATTTACTTTAGTTTGTAGATAAATTAATTTACTTTTGAGAGGGGAAAAAAATAAATGGCCTAGAGACATGCATATTACTTTTCTGTTCTGAGAGGGAAATCTAATTTAGCCACAGTTGGTATTTTTAAGTTCTTGAACTTTAAAAAACCCCATCTGCACCAGGGGAAGAAAAAAAAATAGCATTTATAAGGAAATAAAATGCCTATAGATATTAACAGCCATACCTGATCATCTTGACTCATCCTGCCTTATGCTGTGACTGGACAACACATACTTTACTCCTAAGAGATGACTATTTCTCTTGATTTTTAAAAATTCCAAGAATGTGAATTCTCCAGCCTTATTAGGTAATCTCGTTTAGGAAATATCTTTCTTTATGCTTAGAAAGCTTTCATAAGACCTTACAAACCCACTGTTACCTTTACGTAAATTAATCCCATGAAACCCTTTGAGTAGAACCCCACCATGTTCTACCATGTAGACATGGAAAAATTGGATAACTGCTGTCTTAATAACCATTTCCAAATGAATATGTGATTGTGATAAAGTCTCCTAAATCCTTTCTTCTTAAACTAAAGATGTACAGTTCAATGAACTTTACTTTCTAAGTCCTGTTTTGTCAAGTGCTTATCATTCTTTTCATCTTTGGGACACTCTCATTGCTTCTGAATCTGTCTGTCACTGTGTGCATTGCCAGGCACGGCATTTCAATTGAACTTTGCCAGCTTGCTTGAAGGAGCCATCCTGGTTTGATAAGGACGAAGTCAATTCAAGTTAACTTTGTGCTTTAAGAAACAGAACAGCAGCTCTCAATATGGTTACTTAATTGTATCCATGTTCTATGTGATGAATAACATTTCCCATGTACAGAGCAAAATTAGTAGACAAATGCTCTTCTTCCTCCCATTGCGGGGGCGGGAGGGAATGTATAAAGATGTTACATCTATAAAAACAGATGTGTTATTTAAATGGTGCAAGCTAAACCGAGAACAATTAAGGTTAACTTGCTGCCATTTAAGTTCTTAAAACCACATATGAGAACAATGTCTTAGACAGAAGGAACTGATTTAAGGTCAATTGTTACTTGCTAAACTTGGCTGACTTAATGGAAAATAATTTGGTTGGTTGTTTTTAAGGCGGTAGGTTTAAGTAGATATAATATCTTTAATATGCTATCATGATTCTGTTTTCAGTGAAGTTCTTTTAGAGTACAGATAATATCTGTATTGACTGAAATATTCTACTAGAATTGTGATAGATCAAATCCTCTGAAAACTAGGCTCTGTATATAACTGCCTTTTCTAGAAGAATCTCATCCAGTTGCAAGACTTAACGCTAAGTTTTCTTCCTATAAGTTATAATTCTTACTATGAAACGTGATTCTATAAAGTACACTTTTTGTCAATGTAGTGTATATTATAGTGTTAAAACTGGAGTTTCTAAAGTTGTTTTTCCACTGGGGAAAAAAATCACAGAACCACAGGATCTATTAAGGGTTAGAAGGGACCTTGAAAGATCATCTAGTCCAACCTCCCTGCCAGTGCAGGACCATCTAGAGGTACATCACACAGGAACTTGTCCAGGTGGATTTTGAATGTCTCCAGAGGAGACTCCACAATATGATTGACAAGTATGACAAGCAGCCTGTAAATTTATATTGATCTGTAAATCTTGCTCTTGAAGCATCTCCTCTGGTTTTAAAGAAGTTAGAGAGAGCTGGATGTCTTAGTGAAAATGCTTTTTATGTAAGTTATTGTCCATTAAGATCCATATGTCACAGATGAATTATATTGATCAGAGCTGCATGAGAAATGGTATCTAAGTGCTCCTCTAACCTTATTGGGTTTTGGCACTTCATTCAGCAAAGAGTAGAAATTCTCTTTGTTGCTACATTACACAGGACTCTTCTGATGAATGTTAATGTCTCTTTCCATTGCATTTTTTTTTTTAATTCTTCCTATGACTGGTCTATTCCAGATGATTAGTAATATAAATAAAGCTACTTGTTTACTTAAATGCTTGCAAAATATGTTATCTATGCAGCTCATGTACATAAATGTTACAGTATTTTCTAGAAGTAGTCCATATTCCAAGTTTCATTTTGCAAAGACAAAAATGAGACATAGAATTGAAACAACTGAAGCAAGACGATTCAGCAAGACAGCAGCATGTAGGAACAGAATCCAAATTATCCTGTCTGCTGAGAATATCTATGTGTTCACCTTTAAGTTATGTTGCAGGGATTCAGTCTTGAAGCAATTTTCCTATTGGTACCATAACTTATATATGTAAAGTATTTATCTTTTAGTTTTCTTCAAGATGGGAGCCTTATCCAGCAAAAGTGTTTCCCATGTTTGTAGCAAAATACTATTTAAGTATATGATTTTTTTATTTCTCCCATTCAGCATAAAAAGGGATCTATATATGCAGTATTTCCATTAAAAAAAAAAAACTATTAAAAGCAAATTTTCTTAGCCGATCTATCCATGTTCTGATGGACAAAGAACCCAAAGGTCTCTCTTACTTTTCCTCTTCAAGGACAGGGACAAGGAAAGTGGGGAATTTCTGATGTCAACTGTGAAGAGGTACAAGAAGGCATTGTATCTACTAGGTGGGAGGAGAAAGAAAAACATGTGTCCATCTTGTTCCAAGACAGCTTGTAACAGAGCTGTGGAAATTTGTTAGACCAAATGCATGATGTGCTGATGATTTGAGACTCCTTAATATTTTGTGTCTTGAATTAGGTCCCTAAAAAAGAGATTGCAAGTGGCTTTGCTGTTCTGAGGTGGTGGTGCTGTGAAGTTTTTTATACAGCAACTTATTCAATTTTGGTCTATTCATGGCAGTTGATCTGCAAGACTGTGGGTGTGAATGGACAAATTTCTTGGGTAGTTTGAGTATATAGGATGTGTTTAAACCCTGGTGACATTTTGCACAGTTTTGCGTAGAGTCAGGCTTAAACATTTCGTTTAATATGTATGAGGTCACCTAACATCTTGGTTAACTGAACTGGGCTAGAACAGGAAGAATAATATTGACTTAGACTCAGAATGGATTCCCATTAGTGCTGGAGTACTCTAGCTGATAAGTTGAAGTTACAAAATGCAGGGATAGCTGAAAGAAGCTGGTAGCAACTCAGTGGCAGCTCTCTTCAAGTTGTACAGTTTTCAGTACAAATAACTTTTGTGATTTGTGTTTTGAAGTAGTTGGCTGTGTACTCCAAGAATACATATGTCCAATAGTACTTACAGTATCTCCCATCAAATAGAGATTAATATCTCCTTACAGAAAGGTTTGTTTCCAGTCAACATATGTTCCACTGAAGGACAGCAATAAAAATAAGAGCTGTGGAATACAGTCAAGAGTCCAGACCTGAATGTCAGGTCAGATTTGTTACATAGTTGTGGCCCTAGACTTAAACTTGAAGTGTCTCGATAGGGAAGAAAAAACAAAGAAACAAAATCAAACAAGACCAAAAAAATCCACCAAAACCCTTCCTGGTTTTAATAAATCAACTAAAGAGGGGAAAGACTAGGGAATATATATACATGTAATATCATATATTGTTAATAACAAGCACCATTGACAGATGTTCAAGTTGCAGAGAATCACATAAAGGCTAAGAAATGTTAATATGTGGCTGTTGTAACAATATTTAGTTTCACAAAAATTTGATTCTTTGGTCAGATAATATTCTTTTTGCATCTGACGTGTCTTCTGGTTTGAACACATACAATATTGAAATATAAAAGATTATTTGAAGGTGAAAGTCAAACAATGTCAAAATTATTGATAATGCTTAAGCCTGTTAAGTAAAATGTGGTATGATTCTTGCAGTAGTGGTAACAGGAGAGTGCAAAGGAGGAAGAAGGAAGACATTTGGTGAATGATCACATGTGTTCATGAATTGACTTGGTAAAACTGATTCACCTTTTAAGGCAAACTTTTGGGTTCCCAACTAACTTTTATTTTGTACAACTGTAAGATTAAAAATTAGTTAGGCTGCTGGTTGATAACACTATGATTCATTATTTGCATGTTTCCTTTTCTTCTCTTTTGCATGCCTCCAGAGTGTTATACCTGGGTTATTAGGTGCCAGATGCACTGCTCTGATAAAATGAATCATGCATTTTTTTCTTTGCATCTCAACAGGTATCCCTTTAACCCTGCTTGTTGGCAGTCAGAGAGAGAGAGGGATGATACCTAATCTTTCAGGGCAAGAGCCAAAGCTGAAAGACCTACCAGTCAATTGAAACTCTCTTCCTTTCTGCCCAACAAAACAAGGGGGAAAAGAAAATGAAAATGAGAAATAGAAAAATGGAATTAGCCAAGAGTAGCTTGCATCAACGAGTTTTACTCTTAGACTTGTGTGTGGGTGAAGAACAGAAGTGATACGATTTAACCGATATTGGCATTGGCACATGGAAATGGTCAAGGAGAAAGAAAAGGACAAAGAATTAGAGGGATTTAAGACTGGAGAAGTGCACGATAATAGTGTGTAAAATGGCTGTCTCCACATAGCTTGTCACATTTTTATCTTGAAAATTCTTTTCCTTGATTTAAGTAAGAGGCATTATAAGTCTGAATGTTATTATCTGATTAAACATTCATCAAAGGTTTTGCCGGAACTGATTTGCTTGTGTACTTTCCCTCCACCCAATAACAGGTAATTCCAAGTAACTTAAGTCCCTAAAAAAACTCCACATCTAATTATTTTCAAGATTTAAAAAAAAAAAAAAAAAAAAAAAAACCACACACACAAAAAAAACCCAACAAATAAATACTTTGCTAAAGTCATTTTGTGTCAGCTTATCTCATGTGGAAACAAAAGCTGTTATTACTGTGAGATCATTGTGAAAGAGAGGTTATGAGTGCAGTAAACTAGACATCAGCATCACATGGTGTATCTAATGCTACTTGGTAGACAGAAGACCTATTTATATGGCAAGCAAAGGATGGGAGAAAATGAAGGCGTTCAGTGATTCTGATGGCAAAATAGATCACCAGACCACTAAATAGCTAAACTGTCTAAATCCTGAACAATTACAGTAATTCAGTAAGTTTGTGAGTTTTTGTATTTGCTTTGTAGAAAGCAGAAGTCAGGAGAGGACAATCAGATTGGTTTGTCTGACTTGAGAGGAAGAAGCTTAGCATCTGCTCAATAATTTTTTGTTCGTGTTCCTGAAAATAGTTCAAGGTTTTTCTTTACTGATAATTAATACCAAAATGACCTGCTTACAAATTTGTAAATAACATCAGAATTAGAAGAGAAATAGCAATAGAATTACCCTTAATCCTGCACCTATTTTTTCACTTCAGTGGACTTGCCCCTTGTACTGTTATAGAGGGGGTAAGGGATTGCAGGAAGCTGAACAATATTTGAGTGAATACCCACCTACAGGAAAAAAAATCAAAGCATTTAGGCTCTTAAATCTTCAATTTTAGCTTACTTCATGTGACAGCTTTTCAGAATATTGATCCTGGTTTTCAAGAGTGCAGTGTGGGGTCCTGGGTCTTGATTAAATATGTATGTGTATGTATAAGGATAGTAAAAGCCACAAAACAGTAAGATGCACTAAGACGATTTTTTTTTCCTCTCTTTTTGAGTATTAAACCTGATAAGTCAGATAAGCTTTTTAAATAAATTACTGCCTTCTGTTTCTTTCACACCTTGACTTTTCTTTGCGAGGTCCTACAGTGAGAAAGATGCTTAAAGATACTGACTAGCTAGACCCGTATATAAGTTTATATATAGACCAGCATTCTTTTGAGAGGTAATTGCTGTATTTATACTATGTGCCATTCCATGAAGATATTTCTTTCCCATAAAGTTGAAAGTTTCAAGGCACTCTCTCAATCATTTCCATTCTTCTTCAGTGGTAAGTTGTGTGGGAATCAAGACTTTTGTAGAAATAATAAGATGTTGTGCTACAATTAGCTAATAATTGTTGTGGTCTTCATTTTCAAACAACTTTTATTTTGTTAAGTTGTTATAGCTTTATAGTATGGCTTTTTTTTCCCCGTTAATTGTTGCACTGACATATTGAGCTGATCGGTCAAGCTCTATATAGTGTTGGAGGAGACACTGCTCTTTCAAGTTTAGACTAAACTATTTCCATTTGGTCTAAATGTAATTCTAGGATCTTGTCCACAAAAAGGCATTTGCCAGAATTGCTATAGCAGTGTAATTACATGACAGTACAAAACAAATAGTTTAAATGTTCTATGTATTCACTCTTAGATTAAAGGGTTGGGGTTTTTTTTAGTACAGCTTAGTTCACTTACTTGATACAATCTAAACATAATAAACATAATTTCAACTAAAACAATACTATCTGGCCAAGCATTTGCAGAGATTTTGTTCATGTTGTTAGAAATCTTAGGTAATTGCTAGAACTGAAAGCATATAGAAGCCTGCTTGCTTTCATTCTGGTCCTCACAAAGGGAAAGCTAAATCGTGTGTTAACTTCAACAGGACCTGGGTTGGGGTTTACATTGTATTTACTGAGAGTAATTGGCATCCCATTTGGTTATATTTCTGTCATTTAAATTTAACATTGAAATACATGGATCTTAAAAAACTCACCACAGCTAGTTCCTTCAGGCCCTTTGATCTTCCTGTATGCTAATAGCTGATTTTCTCTGAATTTACTCAGTACCAATTGCAATGTAACAGTAAAGAATATAAACTGATAAAGAAGGTGTATTTATATATGTTGGGACACAATGTCACCTAGATTAAGGGTGAGATCTTATGTTTGTGTTACATTCTAACTGGTTTCCTGTGCTTGTATTGACTATATCCACAGCCTTGAACTGCAATGAACACTTTGTTTCATGTTGAAGAAATGAGTGCTTTCTTAGGAGAACCACCTGCAGCTTTTGTCAGTTTCCTTAGCAAGAAATAGGAACCTGTTGGAATTAGACAGAGATGGTGAAAATTACAAAGGTGCTTGCATTGTATAATGTAGTTGAATAATTTAACGATAACTCATCATCAAATAATTTCATTATAGGTCAAAATTATGGTCATCTGCAGTAAGCCACCAAAAAGACAAAGGGAAGTGGGTAAGGAGAACTGTCAGCATTCTTTAAAGCACTTAGCCAAGTGAATAGGCAAATTAGAAATGAGAATATTTGTTTTTTATTGTCTTGGCTTGGATGTAATGAACATTTATATTAACATTCTCTTGATTTACACTTTTCTTCATATTTCATGCAATGATGCTTTTATAATTCAGTAGCAATAACAGGAAGGAATTAGTTGTTTAAGTAGGAGGGGAAATGGTAAAAAGTAGACACATCTATACCCTAGCTATTGGATTAAAAGAAAAGACTGGAATCAGATAATATGGCTATAAGTTTTTCTTTCAGATATCACATGGTGTCAAAATATATATTTTATATTATTATTTAAGATAATGGATTATATACTTCCTGTTTCTTCTTCACAAACATCTGAATTTCAGAAACCCTCCACAAAAATCAGTATGACCTGGTCCATTTGTTGTCAGCTTAACAGCAGCTGAGCGGCTATGAGATTATATAAACCTAGGTAAACAACTTTGCAGTATTAAGCAACGCGTTCCATACTTCTGGATGGGCTGAGGGATACTTCTACAGTCAGATTTAATAAAGAAAAATACATTAATAGAATGGCAGATCTAGTATAACTCACATTTTAAATGGTTTAAGCCTAGAACTGAGCTTCTAGTTTTGCTTGCTAAATTCAGTACTTTTAATTTATGAAAGAGAGGTAGAGAGGGCTTCACCTGTTTATTTTCCGTTGAAAAGGACCAAAAGAAAATGTTATGAATAATTTTATTTTTCATAGGTAAAATATCTCTATATTAAAAAGAAAGCAGTAAGAACCATGACAAAGCCTCTCTGTCCACTGAGTGTAGAGAGTCTAGTGTCTCTTTAACTGCTGAGGACTGTAGTAACCTGTGATTACAAGTACTGTCTATTATACCCAAAGCTTCATGGCTCTAATTCCCAGTTGTGACAGTTACTACTGCCAGATAAATTGTAAATCACCGCATTCCCCCACAAGCTGTCATTGTGTTTTGTTGTTGTTTCTTGAGTAAAATTTCCAGTCAGATTATTCTTGGGTTTTAGAATATGAATAGGAATATGTGGCATTTTAAACTTAGTCTTATGGGCAACTTCTGTATCTCTTGGTAGAGTTAGAAATCTGAGGTAAAGGTTCAGCAATGCAGTAATGCAGTGCCTGTAATACTTCAGAAGGTAAGTTATTTTTTCTTTGAGTAAAGTACCAGCTCAAGAGTTGAGACATATTCCTTTTTCTGTGAGACTCCGGTGAGTTGTTTTTCTGCAAAATGGCAGTAACTACAAGGCTATTTCTCCACTGTGCATGAGAGTACTAATTCTTTCCAGAGTGTGTTAATAGTTAGAAGAATGACTAAACGTGGCAACCTGGGAATTATGTTTAATTCATTCCTTTCCTCATGTCTGTCTGTTTCTTTCTCTCAATGACTTACAGATTCACTTTCATACAGGTCAGAGAAAGGTTCGATTTGAAAACCACTCTGTGTGCTTTCAGTGCTGTATTCACTAACCATAAGATTCCCCAGTTGAAATTTAACTGACTGCCTGTGGCTAATGCACACAGCAGAATACAGTTCAAGTGCTTTCACAGTCTTATTGTTGATACTGTGGTAAGTAATGAAACTTCAGGCTTTTTTTTTTTTTTTTTAATAAAATAAGCAGCTGTGACACACAAATGCTTTAGGATCCAAAGGGCTGAATACAAATATTCCAGTTTTAAAATAGTCATCACAGCTGAACAGGCATAGATAGATGCTATATTGGAAAATTGATAGGAGACTCTTCTTTACTGTTCAGCTAACCAGAAATGTCAGTAAGGCTTTTCTTGGAGATGATAGAAATCCCAAGTTTTCATCAAGCACTCATTCAAATAACCTTTAAACACATATAAGAGGACACGAGTTTACAATATTAGGTGGCACTGGTCTGTCTCAGTTTTTAGGTGGTTGCAGTGGTGACTTCTCTAAAGTTCTGATTTTACTTCAGTAATCTGCCTAACCTTCCTTTTATATTCATAGCTCTGAAGAGAGGTAGTAAGTGCCCTGTACAAGGCACTTGTACATCTCCTCTAAGTCCTTCACTTTCTCAACCAAAAAAACTCTGTTTTCATCTGAGAAAACCTGTGAGATATCTTCTGCGTTTCAGAATATATAACTCAGGGAAGAAAAAGGCAGACACTGTTCTCAAGAAGTCATTTTCTCTTGAAACTAGGTGTAGAAACACGTATTGTCCCTGCATTGCCTTGGGCTTGCCTAAAGAAATACTTTGCTTTTTTTTTTTTTCCACTTCCCCTCTGAGACTTTGTGGACTCTCTGACCTTCAGCAGACCTTAGTACAGATGACTGCGTACAAATAATTTTCTGAGATGCCTGTTAGTATTCTGTTGGACTGCTGACAGTTGCCAGTTCTCCAACACCAGCTTCTTCTCCTGTGCTGAAGAGCCAGGAACTAATATCCAAATGCATCTGGAAAACAATGCTTACATCTGTCCTAGCAAACTAAATGGGTAGTAGGTGACTCAGGCATTGGATATTCTTCCCATGTTCTTGAATATTAAGTGTACTCCCTGGCACAATTTGAGTCCATGCAATCTCTCTCCTAAACAGTGCTTGAGAATATTTATCCTTCCAAAGTTCAATCTGTGGGCTTTAAAACCATCTGGCCTGTAGATGGGAGCTGACTGGAGTTCTGCTGCTGACTGCTTTATGGAGTTCAGATCTGAAGGGCGACCTCATTTTCCTTATCCAACTGACCGTGTTGCTACAGGTCTGAGTTCACTTTTCTCTGAATGATAATGCCAGTTAAAGGTGGTGTCAGGAAGGGGCTGTTTCTCCCACCAGTGGCATGTCTTGCTAGTCTAATTGCTGCCCAATTTGCTAACTGCAAAACCTATGCTTAAGAAAAAAAAAAAAATCCTTACTGTATTTTGTATATAGTGCTGCTTATATTTTTCATAATAAAAGAAAAAAGGAAAAGAAAAAATTGCTTTGAATTCACCTCTTCTCCTCCAGTAGGAGTTGCCAGTTTTAACTTTGATGTTTTGGTGTTGTTGAGTTTCTACTCTTGACCTTGGGAAGAATTCAGGGTGTACTAAAATATGCTGCTTTGTCCTGAAGGACAAGCCCTCAAGAAATGGCAGTATGCCCTAGTGTTATTCTGTTTAGAAAGCTCTGCATATTTGATACATGCTTGGCAAGACTCTCAGTAGAGGTAGTTCAATCAACATACAGCAGTAACACCTATCTCTAGTAAGGTATCTGTGGCAGACTGTTACCTGAAAAAGCTGTTCTCTGCCTCTGCTGTTTTTAAAGTATTATAAAGTTTACAGAGGAGAAAATTAATGTTACTTAATTTCATCCTGTGGGACCGTTGCTTTACTAAATTTGATGGGTTTTTTCATTGTCTCTATGAGCAATATACTTACATTTTCTCACATCAGTCATGGTGCGCTGATTCAGCTCTTAAAATAAGAACAGAAATGGTAATCTTTCAGACTTCCTTTCCGATACATGAGGTAACTAAAACTCATATTGAATTTATTAAATTAGCATTTCTTAACATTTCTTGAAGATTTATTATTTCAATCCATATCAGAAAAGCATGGTTATGCATACAGTCAGGTGATTTGAGTAATGCTTTTGTCAGGAGGTCATAATGAGGGGGATTGAGTGCACTTTCAGTAAATTTGTTGATGACACCAAGCTGAGTGGGACCATAGACTGGCTTGAGATGAGGGCAGGAAGGCTCTTCAGAGGGACCTGGACAGTCTGGATTGATGGGCTGAGGCCAATCACATGAGGTTCAACAAGGCCAAGTGCACTTGGGTCACAACAACCCCAGGCAACACTATGGGCTTGGGGTAGAGTGGCTGGAAAGCTGTCTGGCAGAAAAGGACCTGGGGGTGTTAATCGACAGCTGATTAAATATGAGCCAGCAGTGTGTCTAGTTGGTCAAGAAGGCCAATGGCATCCTGGCCTGTATCAGAAACAGTATAGCCAGCAGGGACAAAGAAGTCCCCCTATACTCAGCACTGGTGACGCCACACTTTGAGTACTGTGTTCAGTTTTGTGTCCCTTGCTACAAGAAGGACATGGAAATGTTGAAGCATGTCCAGAGACAGGCAGCAAAGCTGGTGAAGGGTGTGGAGAACAGGTCTTATGAGGAGCAGCTGTGGAACCTGGAGATGTTTCACCTAGAGAAGAGGAGGCTGAGAGGAGATATGATCATTCTCTACAACTACCTGAAGGGGAGTTGTAGTGAGGTAGGGGTCAATTTCTTCTCTCTAGTAATGAATGATAGGACATAGAAATGGGCTCAAGTTGCACCAAGGAAGGTTTATATTAGACGTTAGGAAGAACTTTATCACCAAGATGGTTGTTAAGCATTGGAATGGGCTGCCCAGGAAGGTGGTGGAGTCATCATCCCTAGAGATATTCAAAAGATGCATAGATGAGATGATGAGAGATGTTTAGTGATGGGCTTGAACAGTGTTGAGGTTAGGGGTTGGACTTGATAACCTCAGAGGTCTTTTTCAACTGTAGCGATTTATGATTCTATGAGGAAAAGCACCTTAAGTTGTCTGTCTCAGGACTAGAATTAGTCACTGAACTTCCTTTGCTTTTGTCGTACCTTCATACAGACTTCTGTTGGGTCAAACTGACTCCTTAGGCATACTTTTTGTCTCATGTCTTTGGGGAAAAGACAGATTTGCAGGAGTGTTAATTATATCTTTATTTGTGGGCCATCTGTTGTGCTGTTAGTGTTTGTTTCTCTTAAAATTTAGAAGTTTGTTCTTTGTAGAAGGCTTAATAAGTTTTTCTGTATGTTTTCCTTTAGTTCACATTTAGTCTAGGTGACTTTGGGAAAGGAAATAGCTTTCTGTGTTTCTACAGTCTTTGGAAGAAAAGAGCTTTTTGACAAGGCAGCACACAGTGTCTGTATGACTGCCTTCACAACTTAGCAGCAATAAAGCTTCAGTTTGTGTTTTTCAACACTACAACTGAATTTAAAATGTATTAATGCAAATGACAACAAAATAAACTATAACAGGTGGTTTTCAGATATCCTAGTCTTCATACTTCTCTGCCTTTTTCTTATTTGCTGGGAATAGAAAAAACAAACCTGGAAAGAATTGTCTATAGCTTGGACTTGAGGAATTTCTTCAATGTTGAACATGTTGAAATCAGGGTAAATCTGATAAAGGACACCACAAGACCAATAAAGTTCAGAAATATAAATGCAAATCAGACAAATAAAACTCTTAAAAGACACGCATCCCCATAGATATTCTTCCTGCAGTGCTTTGCAGTGTTAGTTTCACACCTCCAGAAACTATTTCAAACTCATACCCAAACTGGAGTATATGCTATTAATGAGTGAAAACATAGTTTTCAAGCCAGTATGTGCAATGATTACAAAAGCTCTGCTAGAAACACAAGTGAAATTAAAATTCAGATGATTGTTGCCCAGTTCTCAGTTCAGAAAAATACAGGAACTTGTAACCAGTTGTTGGTAAATGAGTAATTTAAGAAGAAACCCCATATTGATTTTGAAATTGAAAGGGTTTTCAGTATTCACATTGTCGTGGTTTCTGCCCATCAGGGAACAAAAGACCGCGATTAGCCTCAAGTACCGAAGACTAAAGGATTGCTAAAGGGCAGGGAGGGCTTAATTGCCGCTTAAGGTGCAGGACAAAACAGACCAGGCTACTCGGCTTGGGGAAGAAAAACCAGAAAACAATTTAATACCAACTAAAACA
>WBNH01010434.1:0-52115 GCA_013401255.1 Urocolius indicus | reverse complement strand
TTACACCTCCTGCCTGGCACCTCAAATTCCTGTCCTCAAATAGTGATCGCAGAGGCGCCAGATTGGCCCAGCCAGGCCGGGGGGTGGGTCTGAACCCAGGAGTCGGGGGAGAGTCTAAAAAACTTTTACCGGGTCTTCACTGCAACCCGCTCCCCCTGTTACTAAGCAAAAGCAACTCCTTGCTAAACCATGACACACATATATAGCATCTTTGTGTTTTTAAGCCATTAGATAGCACAAGATTAACATATCATGATTGGCAGATAATTGAATAGAGGAGTTCTACATACATATATCAGCATGTTTTTCATTATGTTGATGAACATTTTACCATTATTATTAACCATAGCAATGGTGCTGTATTACATAAGCCTGCTGAATGGGAACCTTGTTGTATATGGAACTCTTTCATTTTTTGGTAGTTTGATAGCAAGTCAATAAGAAAAGCTATAAAAGCATGATTATTGCTACTGCAGTAATCCTCACCTAACTTGTCTGTTTTTCTGCTTTTCATTGTGATCAAACTTGAATGGTTTTTATGACATAAACAAGTGCCAGAGTAAATGTTAATTTCCACTTCAGAAGTTAAGAGCATAAATTGTGAGGCCAGACAGCCTGAACTCACACCCACTTATAACACAAATGATGTTAAGAAAGAATATTAATACTCATGCTGCTAGAGTGGCTGTATGAACATATCTCACATGTTTGTGCACTAGACTTTTGAAAATTAGCATTTGCTACTTCAGATCTTGTTTATAAGCTTTTCTTTGATCTTAGTTGGACATTTGTTAGTGCAGATATTTAAGTGAAACAAATTTGTAATGGGGAGTCTATGGTGGATACGTCTTCAGTAAAGCTACATGTTTTCAAAACCAATCAAACCAGACAAAAACTCTATCAAATTGTCTGTTTGAGCTCTGCTATATATATGTGAAGATGTCTAGAGACAAAAGACCTCCATGGCTGCTTTTCCATAGAGTCTGTACCAGCAATTCTTTGTGTATATGTGTACAAGATTTCTGAAGGTTTAAATTCTTGGCTAACACTGGTAATGACTGCAGTGCCAATTGAGACAGAGAAGAATCCTGGAAAAGTGGAGAAACAATGATACCCTGGGGTTGTAGAAAGATGAGATCACTCATGGATATGTCAAATGCTAATACTGTTTGACTGTTGATACCACACCTTCCCAGAGGCAGAATCACTCAACTTTTAGTGGCTAAAGGGTAAAGTTTCTGGATACAACCTCTAAAGTTGCAAGAATAATTTGCTAAGGGACAGGTTCATTCTCGTTTGACAGATTTTTTCAGTGCTCAGACTGAAAAGAAGGAGAATCTTAAGAGGTTTAGTATTTAGAAGAACAAAATAATAAAATAAAAAAAAATCAACAAACTTCCAAACCAAAACCACAAAAATACAGAAGAATGAAAACAAAACTAAACCTAAGAGGCTTGTGGAAGAGATGCTTCTCTTACCCTTTCCTGTTGCGTTATGAGATACTTGTCTGTGCGGCGTTTTCCTCCTCCTCCAAAACAGTAAGTTTATACACTAATGTGTGACCTAGAGGCTTTTGAAGATTTGCTGTTCTTGAATCATTGCAGATGATGTTTTACATGACTGCAGGCTTTGGAACTTCTGTGGAATACTTCCCTGGTGATTGGTGGTAAAACATTTGAGCAAAAACTTAGCTGTGTTAGTGCTCCTAAAACTTCTTTTCTGTCATTTGCACATCTACTTTCCTTTAGGATGCTCCCTGTACACAGACAGCTACACAATTGTTTGGGTTTAGTCTTCTTGCACAGCATTTTCCTCTCTTGTTTGCAGCACTAGCTGTTTAACTAATAGCTCAGAACGGTGGATGACTTAAAAGACTAACAGCATTGTTAGTCTACAGTTTTCTTTTGTGGATGATTTCTCATCTCTCTTTTCTCTTAGATACGATGCTATGATTTTGTTTAAAGTTATGGTAAAATACTAACAGAATAGTGTGGATGATTACTTATTAGTCTGGGCAGAGATTATACAATATTTGCTTTTATTTATTTTTTAAAGTGTATTTATTTCTAGATGAACCTTAATGGTCTAGTTCAGATGCAAATATTAAAGTGTTTTCATTACGTTTGCAAGGAGAAATGTAAATAAGAAAATACCTTGCATATGCATACAATAACAGGAACAATTGTAGAAAAAAATATACATAGTTTTCTCTTCCATTTTACTTGGATATCATAATAAAACACAAGTAAAACTTTCAAGCTAGTTTTAGAAATTAAGACTTTGTTTAAAGAGATACCCTTTACCCTCTGATGAATTTATTCAGTCTCTTGAACTCAAGACTAAATGTAGATTGGACCAGAAAATTGCATAGAAAGGACTGAAATCTGAGTTGAGGGAGTGAAAATGTAAAAAAAACACGTTTTGTTGCTGTGTGCAAAGGGACTGCAATGCAGAAGGTGTGACACTGTCATGATTTCCTAAAGAGCAACTTGATATAACACAAGCATGCATTTTAGCTTGTAAGAGAGAAATGTAGAACTGGAAATACATGGAAAAGCCTAGAAAATAATCCAAATTACTGCTATCCATTATATGCAGATGGAGAATGAAGAAGAAATCACATATGGGTCTGTAATGGCAGTTTGGTGCCATCACTGGAAGAGAATATTGATGCAGGTGAACTCACCACACTATGTTGTTCTTTCCCATGCAGAGATTACCTGAGCATCTGGGGTTGATACAGTGGAAAGGCATTAAGTAATAGATTATATCAGTTAATAAATATAGAACTGAATGAAGACTGGAGGAGGAAGGCATAGAAAGCTACAGTTTGTGAATGAGCAATACAAAGGTTAACAGAAAATGGGCCGGTAGATGTGATTACTGAGTTATAAAGAAGGAAGAATAAAGCTAAGGATGTTGTTCAGTGACACCATTATCAGAAGAGAGTTTGATGTAGAAATACAGAGAGAAAAATCTTTTTAGACATTCAAATGAAAAATCTCTCAGATACCAAATAAGCAGTTATTTATTTAAATTATAGGAAATAATTTTATTGACTTTCAGACCAAACTGTGATAGCAGTTACACAAAACCATAAGAAAAATTGTATATAGATACTAATTCATCAGATTACCTTTACCTTTCAGTTGAAGTGCAGAGACTGTCTTTGTTCCAACTAGTTTAGTTTTAAAGTATTTTTTTGAGTAACGCTTTCTCCTAAAATAATACATTCCTGCTTTTTACCAGTTCTTTAATATTTATGTAAAGGGCTATAGGCAGTATTTTTATTGCATGAAATACCGTTTATTGACTAGCTTGTAGAAAAAGTACAACTTGGTCCCATGAAATGCCTTATTTACCAGATTCTGTCTCATGAAATACTGTTGTGTTCCATAGTAGCTTTTAGTTGCTGTACTTTTGAAACATAATGTGAAACATAACAGGAAGCAAGAGTTTACCCAATATATATATTTTTTGCCTCAGAAATTGAATTTATGCTTCTATTCCTCTAGCAAAGCAGTGATTTTAAGGAGAAATTTATGATTTAACTAATACAAAAGTCTGTCCAACTCCTTGTCCACATGCAGTATATAGGACTTGAATAATTCCTCAGTTAAATACCATATTTAAGACAAAAATTGCTTGTGATTTTGCAATACTTCATCAAGTGGGCTTTGTTTTTGAAACCACTATGCCTTTAATTTATTCCATGATTTTTTTTTGCCAACATGCAATATGTTTAATGTAGGAAATTAAAAGGTCATCTTATGGTTCTTGTTTGTCAAAGAGCTTTAGGACTCATTTGTATTCTGTACATTCTGCAATCACAGAATTGTTTCCTATTTCCCTTTAATTTTCTTGATTAAGTCCTTTGCTGATGGAATTAGATGCCTATATATGTAGGGAGGACTTCAGGAATGAGGACAGAAACTGCTAGAAGAATTTGCTCTTGGGCAGGTTCTTATTCACTGGGCAGCAATCTTATGTTTTCTTAGTAATCTTTTTACATTCTTCCCCATGACTCTCAATTTTTTTTCTGAATAGTAAGATGACTTCAACAATCCTGGTATCCTCCTGATTAAGGTTGCTGTACTGGTAGGTACATTGTAGCCTAGTTAAAGCACGAGAGAACAGAATCTGCTTTGTGTGCCTATAGATAGGTGCTAACAAATTACATAAAGATACGTGGCATCACACATCATGTTTATTAGTGATGGTAAGTGAGGCTATTGTGTTTCATGCTGAACTCAATGTGTGCAGTGAACACTTCTCTGTGAATTTGCTATGTCATGGATTCCTTTTTTTAAACATAAGAGCTAAGATGTTCTCCTCAGCCCCAATGATGGTAATTCTGGGAAGAAGTCCAGAAATAACTAAATTAGTAGAAAATAAGGTGTTTATGGAAATGTTGATATTAAGATGTAAGCACAAGTTTTAAAAATTCTACTCCTGGACTTGAAATCCTAATTAATGCCAAAAAAAGAACTTTACATCCTGAGCGCTCTTTGTGGAATCGCTTTTAAGTTATTCATAAAGATGTGAGGAAAACATCATACAAAAGATGATAACAAAAGGTGAAAGAAAAAATGGGTCAATTCTGCTCTCGCATAGGCATGTATGATTCTGTAACACTGACAGAAAATTAATTTCAGAGATAGAAAATAGCTTCTAATATGGGATAACATTCAGAATACACACTGTAACTGAGGTTTTAGATCTAACATTCATGGCTGGAGCTTATGGCTGCCTGACAATGTTTGAATAAATATAGCAAGGTAGAACAAAAACAACCAGTGAAAAGACAAAGAAAAAGCTCTTATTCACTTTTTACTCGTGGTAACAGTCCCTCATGTTACTGAGAAATGAAACTAAGGAACTGAGTGCGTGGAACTGTGGTGTAGAGTTTAAAGGCACTGCTAATTTCATCTGAATGCATATTTTTCTAAAACGCTTAGCCCCTTCCTCCTAGATAATTCTTGACAGAATGAAACACCATATCTTTTGGAAATATGTGAGTTGCTAGATACACGCTGCCAAAACTTGCTAGTGAAAAGTTTCTGCAAAGGGCATTTAAGAGTTTGCCTGTTCACCTGGGACAAATCTCCACGGTTAACATTTCTAGATCTAAGAGATGTATAAGGCGGCTGGCGGGGAAATATACATATTTAAGTATCTGCTTATGCGGCATATGTGGCACGTTGGAAACCAGCAATGGAAATTTTAAGTTAAAGTGAGAGTTAGAATATTTCCAGCTATTCTGTACCTTAAAATGCTGTGACTATAAATACGTTTATTAGAATGTTACGCAGTTTCATATGCTGTATGTTATTAGCTGATACACATTGTGACTCAAACAGGCCTGAATTCCCATCAGTGAGGAGTTAGTTGACCTGCAGTCAGTTTCTTCTCTGTTTGCTTACACACTTTTTCTCCCAAATTCAAAACTTTTACAGTTCCATTTCCAAGAATATGTGATCGATACTCTATGGTGACCATTTCCAGATGAGAAGCACTAAGTGAAGCCTCTATTTGAGCTCTCTCAAAAGGGGAGAGGATTTTAAAATAACTAGTTTATATCCATTTGAACATGGATATATGGTTGAAATTCTCAAGCAGTTTAGGATGAAGTTGCAGTATTATATGACGGCGCTATGCCTGACTCTCCATGTCTCATTGAATTCCCTATGAACAAAAAGGACTTTTAGTAGACCTGCACTCTCTTCAACATTTACTCAAGTAAGTGCTTTTAGGTATATCCAAGTAGTTATCAGGATTTTCAAATGCATTTACCTCATCTTTGTAAACTGTTTAATCTAACTTTAATCTGGAACCTGTGTTTTGTGCTAAAGCATGTATTAGCACTTAATGGAAAACTATAGCACACGTTAGGTTAGAAAAGAAAACATTTTCATTCACTTCAGGATACAATGTAGTTGGAAGAGTAGGACACAGGCTATGAGATGTTAGAATAAGATTTTAAAGCAGCACTGGTAATTAATAAATACACAGAGCAAATTACTGCTTGTGAAAAACATGAAAGTGTGTTGCATCTGGAACTGTGAGAATACTGCCTACATTCAGTTGAAGTAAATCTGGCCTGGAGGGTCCTCTTTTTACTGCAGATGACTAAGAAGAATAATCCTTCTAATTGAGAGTGACTATGAAGTTTACTTCAGGGTTGGAAGCATCTTACCATTAAATGTGGTATCTTAAGGCTATGTATAAATTGTGGTTTGTCAACCTCATTAACCTCTTGTGTGAGGCTAAAGCCAATTCAAAATTGAAAATCACTGCCAATCTGAAACCAGAATCCATTCAATCACTTCATGCTGTTTTCTGAAAATTGTGGTCTTGTCAGGACAAGCAGGTACTTCTGTAGTGTCCCAGGAGTTAAACAGTATCTTAGCTTTCCCAGTGTGTAAAAGAGATTTCATGTAGCCATAGATAACAGCTTTGAAAATTCACATCAGTCTGTTTCCTTCAGTATATTAGATTGATTTGGAAGATGATGACTATTTTAGGTCTTCTCTCTTAACTCTCAACTAAGGTTGGAGATGTTACTACTGTGAAATTTTGATCAGAAAAGTGATCCATAGAGAGAGTCTAGCAATTTAGCATCTCAGAATCTTCCACAACATTGAAATGGATGGCTTTTTTTTGAGTATATAGAACAGTAACAAAAAGTACTGTTGAAAATTTTATTATTTCATGAAAATAGGGCTCCTGTTAAACTGGTTTTGTTCTTGTGTCATTTGAACTGTACATTAAAAAAAAGCAAAACCAACTAAATTCCATCGATCTTTATCAGCTGTTTTATTTCCTGTTTTCTTTTCCTATTTTAAAGCTTCTCAAACATTAAATAAATGTTTTCAAAGCTTATGAACTGAAACACTTGATGTCATTTTTTTAAAATAAAACTTTTTACCGGGATCTGTTAACAATCAGTCTTCTGAAAGGCATTCTTGTGAAACTGCAGTATTAAAAGTTTTGCTTAAAGTTATATACAGAAAATACCACCTCATGTAGTTTCCTACAGATCTTTCTATCACACATTTCTGTGAAGTTAAATATACCTACACTATATAGAAGAGGGGGGTTTCTGATAATACAATATGTTTGAAGACTACACTTTTTTGGAAACTCTGAAGTTGGGCTGTGAATGATACAAGGGGAATTTAATAACACGTTTGTTAAGAAAAGGCTTTTGGAAAAACTGAGCAAACAATGATTCAATGATTTGTACTGTTATGTCTCATTCAGATTCTGTATTAACACTTTCAATCCCTTCATAAAAACTCCTTTATGTTATATATCAATGGGACTGTTTTGGTTTTTTTTTCTTCTTTTGGATTCAAAGACAATGTGAAAATCAAACCATAGCCATTAATCAGGACGCAGCCTGTAGTAAAGTACTACATAATAAGAGGGAAAGTAGATAAGGTAGAAAGGTAGAATAAATTTCATCTTTATCTCTTATAAGTTTGAAGTATCAAAAGAAACTAACAATTATCTGTTTATGTGACTTGAAGACAGTTCACTCTCCCATATGTTTTCCTTGAAGTCAGTATAACAGAAACCATGATGAATGGCTCAAAACATAGTGCTTCTAATTTCCTTAATATTTAAGGGTGGAAAATTTGGGATTTTTCACAGTTGTGATATAGTTATGAGAATGAATTAATTTTTTAATCAATGTAACAGTGATTTTATAAATGTGAACTGAAAAGAAAAGTAACCCAAATTGTTCTGATAGTGTTAAAGATTTGGAAAAACTTTGTACGTTCAGTAAGGTAAACTTTCTCTTGCTTTATACTACATCTCTCATAGTATGGTCAGTTTATCACTTTTGGCAGCAATTCTGTCCTAGTCAGATGGCTCCTATAGAGTTTTATGCTTCTGCCTAATATTTTCATTATGTTTATGCTACTTCTAGATACTTCACTGTACTTACAAGCATGGTTTTCAATTACCATCCTTATGCTGTGACATTCAGGTGCTGAGAATTTATTTCTGTTGACAGAGAAGAACCAGTCTTTGAAAACGCTTATCAGATGGTCTGTACTACAAATTTATATGACACTTACCAGCAGAAACATAGTCTCAAGAGCATGCATGTATCAGACTTGTTAAAAGAAGACTGAGTGTGTTATTTTAATCTCCTGCAATATCCCTCTGTGGAAATGGGCTGTAGAAATTCATTTTTATCAAATAAATGTCTGCTTTTCTATAGAAATTTTCTATTAGAAATTAGTCTAAGAGTATACACATTTCATTACTTTTTTATTTTTGAGAGATTTAATTAATCATCTGTTATTCTGTGGTATTTAACTGTTGATTCTTAACATCATACTAAATGCCTTGGAATATTTTTGTAAGAGCTGCACTATGTATTGTAGTATGCAATATATACATGTTAGACTCAGTTATTAATGTTTATTATTTTTGAAGCAATAATAAAGGATTTCTTTTTCTCACTTTTTTCAGTTAGATTTCATAGTACAGTGGTATTTTTAAAATACCTCATTTAATCAGAATTGACCCATCTAAAAGGCACACGAGTGAATACTGAATTTTGACAAGTCAAGATGAAAAATGACTGGTTTATCTTCATAGAGGCATCCATGCATACGTGCATATACATATATACATATGCATGCACACTGTTCTTCCTGAGTGAAGTTAAATACTGTAGTAAATGCTGTGCAGTAGTGCTTTCTATGGTGCAAATGAACATGAGTGATAATATTTCACAAAGCAACCTCTATGCTGCTAGTTTTGGTGACAAAGCCAGTGGACTGGTATCATCTACACACATAAAGTTTACGGATAGTACTTTGGGGCACTGAATAAACATGAATACATCATTTTAATGGAGAAAAAGATGACTAGAAGCAATGAACATGTATTTATCAAGGTTATACTGAATTCCTTAGGGATAAAACAAGCCAAATGAGTCTGTGTATAAGGGAGAGCAATAGGTGACATTTATCTTAACTTCAGCAAGACTTTTTGGAGAATGCCTTCAAATATTCTTCTGGCCAATTTGGAGTGTTATGATCTGGATTGGTGGACAGATAAATGTAACAAAAAAAAAAAAAAGTTTGGGCTTAGAAGGTAATAATTAATGGGTTGTACTCTAGCAGGATGTCAGTGACAAGGGGACCATCCCAAGGGTCCATCCTGGGACTTATTCTGTTTAACAGTTTCAGCAATGACCTGGAGAAAGTGATATAATGCATGTTTATGAAGTTTGCATATGACACCAAATTGTAGGGACCAGTCCTGAGGGCAAAAATATCATCCAGAATGACATAGACAGGCTCAAGCAGGCTCTAAACTAATAGTTGTCCCTACACTGAACAGAAGGTGTGACTTGGGACCTCTGGAGATCTCCTCCAATTCTGTAGTAACTGGTTCAAATATGCACAGCTGTACACAGCTAAAAAGGAATTTCACTTTATAATTTTTTATCAGTGCTGGGGAGATGTTGCTTTTGAAGCCTTCTGAGTTGTTGCTTAATACATAAGCTTACTAAGAATAGCTTAACAAGAAGGTTAAATATGGTAGTTAAAACCTGGAGCCTAATTCTACACCACATTGCAAGTTCAATACAAATCCATGCCTCAGGCACAAGCTTTAGCAACTTTCTTATAAGGGAGAAAAATTGAGCCCATCAGTTGAGCCCAGCAATACCTGAATTGCTCTCCTCATTTGTGTATTTTGACTTGTGTTTCTTTTTCAAAATATGCCTCTTTTAATGACATTAATAAATGTAGAAATTCTTATATGTTTTTGATGTTTAGAAAATGTAGCAAAAAAAAGCCCTTTTGCCAATATATAATGAAAAATGATTGCATGTTTGACATGATATTGCTTTCATGATTCTGAAATTTAGTAATGGATGTAGAATTAACTTTAGCTCAGATGCAGTTTCCTTATTTTAGGTGGATTTTTTTTTTTACTATAACTATTTAAAATGAAAAGTACACAGCTCTTCTGGGGTTTGGCTTCCATCTTTTTGTTCGTTCAAGAGTATTACTGTCTTTCTGCAACTAAAATTTGTCCGTGCGTTACTTAACTCCATTCATGTTTTTTACAAGAATACCAGCTTATGTGTTTCTGGTTTGATTTACCACTTTGGAAGGTGTCTAGTGCTGATCCAAAGCTCACTGAGAACTCTGGTATATATTTTCTTCATTGAGTTCAGTGAACACAAGCTCGGGAGTCCAGAATGAATTCTGGATTTGAATGAATCTTCAATTTTTTTTTCTGTAGGAAGAAACACAACCTTTTTTTTAAACATAAATTGGAATTATCCTCATTTTTTGTGCCCAAGAAACTGAAAGTAACAGAAAGCAACTTGATCAGATTGCTCAAGCCAGTGTTGCCAAATTCTTGGCAGGCTTATGCTAGGGGATGGGAGTAGAACCCTGTCCAGATGATTCATCATAAACTCTATGGGTAGTTGTCCAAGAAAGCATCTGATGGACCAAGAGACTGCTTAACCCTATATAGCATCTCTTCATATGTCTGTGATGTGGTTAGAAAAAGGAATGATCTCACCACAGCATCTATATCAACTTTTCATTTGTGTGAGTCAACCACTTAGAAGAGAATGGAAAGTGTACAGAAATGGGTGGCAGTAAAAAAGGAATTCTTTACTTTTTCCATATGTACAGAACTAGAGTACCTAAACATGTGGGTGTAGGACTGGGAGAGAATATGTGATGTATTGTGACTTCCTAGGTAGTAGATGTGAAGCTGTTCATATTATGATATGACCAGTGGTTTGGGGTTTTTTTTCACTGTTTCTACTGAATTTACAGTAAATCTTCCATTATGCCAATTGCTTGTAGTTTGGTTTTGGTCTGATTTTCTTTGCTTAGGAGCTTTTCTGAATGAGTTAGTACTGTAGCACATACGTGAAGTTGTAAAGAGGAGGCAATTCTTTCTTTTTTATTAAACCTCTTTTTTTGAGTTGAACGGCAACAGTGGTTTATCATAGGGTTATGGGTTCTGTGCAAGCTCCAAGGTGACAATGTTTACCTAACTGAAAACATGATATTACATGTTCTTGCCTACTGTCTATGTAATGCTTTGAGCCGGAAATATCAGGGGTCGATTTCTAACAACTAATTGTATCTGCTTCTACAGTAGAAAGAATACTGTTCTTTACTTTCTTTTTACAGCATATCTGTGAGCCACAGCAGCAGAAATGCACCAAGTCATACCCAAACGTGCATTTTGAAGGAGTAACGCACATCTAGATAAGGCCTAACACTGGTCTTTGGAAGACTACGATGACTAAAGGACCAGAGTTTAAGGCAGTAAGAGGAAATAATGCTGTTCCCAGCTTTATCACAGACTGCTGTCTGCATAACACTGATGAAATTGATTATCTATAGATCACTTTCCTAGTAGGTAAAACATGTATGAAGCCATTTGTAAGGCATATCAGTATTCTGGTACAGAACTAAATACCTCTTCTGGAATCTGCCTGTAGAAAGCCTTGTGAACTGCTATAGACTGATCAGGAGTTCTGGAGCTTGGAGCACTCTCCATCAATGCTTCTCCACGTGGTTTATATGGTCACATGCATGCTCTCTCCTACTCAGAGTGAGACTATGTCTACTTTTGAATGAAAGGCACACAGTATTGCTTTGGTGAATAACTCCTCCATAGGAACACTGTTGAGCATAGGCAGGATTTTGATAGTAGCCAGTAAGGAAGACTTAGAAGCGGACAAAAGTCCTTGCTAGTGCAAGTGCCAGTCTGCGCTTTATAGGTATTCCCATGATGGTGGTTTTCTACGTGATGGATGAAAATTTTAAAACATTCGTTTTTTGAGTCTTTGATAAATAATAAACTTGTCATACTATGTCAAAGATTGTATCAGGCAGATGTAATTGCTTTTGTTGTGGGACTTTGCATCTTGGAGTAGGAAGTGATACTAAAACCAGTTGTGTCAAAAGGTATTTGTGGAGTCTTTGGATTTGAGGTCAGTACCTAGTTCTGAAAAGAAAACCTTATCAGTGTTTAAAAAGAGACTGGATGGTATTTCAGTTTGCAAACAGTGTACAATGTGTCCTTTCTAGTAATTTGAAGTAGAAATTAATGTAGTGTGATTATTTAACACATCCAGTATTTTTAACTAAAACTGTATTCAAGCTGGAAATCTTTTTGATACCTCAAGAAATTGACAACAACAAACATATTCTTGAAATAGATTAGGATAGGGAAATTTTAACAGAGAAAAGTCAAAACATCTCTCAGCAGACAGCGCTCAGGATGTCTAGGAGAATGGGGTGATAGAAGGCATGAGGAAAAAGGAACTGGAAAAGAATTCTCATTCCCACCACCCTCTGCTTACTTTCCCAACTCTGTGAGTCTGCGATGGGGGAGAGCTGAGGTCTGTGGAAGAATGCCTGAATTCTGCATGCACTCAAACAGCTTGTTACAATTTTGCTGTTGCACCTGGCCAGCAGAGACACTTGAAATGTGGGATCGTCCTTATGACATAGAATCAAAATGTTAACATTCTGTATTAATGTAAGGTAGTGGATTGCCAAGAAGAACTCTTAAAATGCCCGCGATGCTTTTGGCTGTCTATGTGAGTCATCTCATGAGCAGTTTCTAAGCAGTAGATGGAACTGAGGAATCTCTAACATAGGTGCATCATCTTTGTGCAAAACTTAAAATACTTCGTATGGCTAATTGCCCTGGAGAGATTTAAGGAGGACTTCTGTAATTTTTTTAGATAGTATTTCCACCATTTGATGTGAAAAATGTTTCCATGAAATCAGCACAAAAGAATAAAATGCCAAAAAATTATGAAGTTAAAAAATATTAATTTAGTAATTTACTTTCTGAAGTTTTTATTATTATAAGTACACAGAGATCTGGTTTGCAAGATCCACAAATCAATTTTACCTTATGTTGTCCGAGCTACCTATGTAACTTTCATAATTGCTCCAAGAATCCCCTTCTATGCGTCCTTGCACAGCAATGCTCCATACTTAATCTGAGATTACAAATAACACATATTGAGCATACTCAAAGACTGGCTCAGGGATTGTTGCAGGAGTACAATATCTCAGAAGCCTGTAAGGCTCACTGACATTGAAGTCAGCAGGGAGTTCTGGATCTTTAGCCTATTTTAACACTAATGAGAATGCCTTTTTTGTAGTTGTATGAACTTAGGAATTTAAACTCTTAATCATGTCCACTTATACTTTAGAGGCAGAATGTGTTGCAGTTGCAAAACTAAACAGATTAAGTCATGAAGCTGAATCTTTAGAGAAGCGGAGCTTTTGCAGTTTGATTCGATTTCTCGCAAGAAAAATATGCTTGTTGTGCGTCTCGGGCTAAGTTTAAAAAGACATTGCTACATATCTTTTGCAAAAACGCCATTTGGCAGAAGGAGAGGTCAAGTTTATTCCTTCTTTTTCAATGCTTCCATTGGAAAGCAAAATAGGAAGAGAATCCTGTGTATACCTTTCCATTAGATCTACTTATTATAAACCACAAATTTAGCTCAAAATTTAAATTTAGATCAGTTTTGCCAACATTTTGGCCTTTGTTAAGCAAAGTTTTAGTCTGTGCTCGGATTTGCATCTGCTTTCAGATGGCAAAGGAGAAACTTAATACGGCATTTGGAAGTCCATTTGAAAAAGGAACATTCTTACCAGTCTAATTACTTGTGTAGTATGTGAGACTAATTTATCTTCCTTTATTATTGAGTCTCAATACTGATAATGCCTTTGTCATTGAACAGCTGAAGAGTTCACGGTTACCCAAGCAGTAGGATACTGTATGCTTGAGCTGGCAATGATGGTTCTTGTCCTGATACATACTTTGTTACTTAATGTTAACTTTCTAGTTGCTGTTCCACAGAGTTCCATTATGGAACTTTTATACAGGGTGAAATGGGAGCTCTGGTAAATTACCTTGTTTCTTCCAGGGTTAGTTGGCTCTTTCAGTGTTTATGTTGGCACTGTTTGGTTATAAAAGCTTCCAATTAGAAAATTTTGTTTTTGCCTGAAAAAGTATAGTTCATTTTAAGGTTAATTGAAACCTATATATGTATTGCTAAGGTAGATATTTCATCTATTGTTACATAAAAATATGTTCCAGTTTGTTGTCTGAATACTGTGTACCAAGTCTCTTTTATATTAGTTAATCTATGCTACACGGTCATAAAGTACATTTTTAACACAAAGAAGCTAATACAATGAAGGCTTTTAAATATGGTTAAAAATCCAGTATCTATGTTAATATTCTAGAAGACTCAGAAGCATTTTCTTTTTAAGTAGTCTAACATTATGTAATTGTACTTTCTTGAAAAAATACTTTAATCTTGCTCTCATCTGTCTTAAATGGACATCTTTTGTCAGTATAGCAGTTAATACAGTTAATGAAAATTTATGTAATATCTGACTTTATCACTCATAACATTAAAGATTATACCACAGTCTTGAAGAAGGGGGTGGGGGGTTTTGTTACAGTAGTAAAATACTTTTGGTAAATAGAGCACTGTGGTCTCAATAATTTTTTGCAAATGTGGATATAAAATGTTTTTTCAAATATGAAAGAAATATGTCTACTAAGTATCTGGGTTTTTTCCTTGTCCAAGTAGTAAACTTATGATTTCATTTTAGGGGCATAACAATCTCCAACTGTTTTATATCTGAGTTTTCTGAAGCCTTTTAAGATTTTGAGAGGTATTTTTACCATTTTGCTTTCCAAATGGCCCTAATTTTCACCTTTAAACATTGGAAGCTATGCTTGCCCCCTCCTTGTCACCCTCCTAATACACCTTTTAATACTCCAATCTGTGCTAAATTTGTCAGAGAGGAGACTAAGGGGCCTGTTCAGTGGAATTTGAAATGCTGACAAGTCTGTCGACACTGGATGTGTGATTGTCCCTCGGAGCTTACATCCAAGTTTGTTGTAGTGAGCAGAGAATAGAATGTGAGAGAAGTTATTCTGAGTGTGTGTGCATGTGATTGCAGTTTCCAAGGAGACCACCTTCTTTGTCTGAACATGTCCAAAATGATTGCCTAATTGATCTCATCATGTGGGACACTCTGTCTGTCTTTCTGTCTGCTTCTGTTGTGTACTCTTTCCTCCACATTGTTAATCAAAAAGTAAAAAATGAAAAGTTGCATTCTCAAAAAGAGCCAAACGAAGCCATTAGCCTACCCAAACAACAAGTTTGGACCGTCCTTTAGTCAAAACCAATTGCTAGTGTGTCACCAGTATGGATGTGAAACATGTTGTTGCTGTATTTCTTCCCAATCTGTGCTATAACTCGTGCATAGATGATGCTAAGCACTTCTTTGAAAGAGACAGCTGTTAATGCTACTACTGAATTTCCACTAATTATAAAATGAAAGGACTGGCTCTCTTTTCCTTCTCAGAGCTCAATAGTCTAGTTTCACTGATTAAAGAACCAACAACAAAAAATCCCCCCAAACACAAAAAGCTCAGGGAAGGCAAAGATGTCAGTTAGCGACAGTGCTGAAAAGCATGCTGATGTGCTTTTTTTGTTGCTTGTGGTTTTGTTGGTACTGATGATTTGCTAATGAAAGCCAAAGCTCTTTCAAATTTAGTCCCTGGACACTGGAACTGGAAATGAAGAGCTCAAGTTTAAAAACATTATTGCTAAAGGGAGGAGAAGATTGCAGATGGCAGTAAGAATAAGGTGCTGAGGCAAGACTGTAGGTCACTGAATACTGCTATTCATATGACTCATGAGCACGGGAGACTTAGGCCAGTCCTTACTGTCTTGCTAAGGAAAGACTCTATCAGCTTCAAGAGAAATTTAGCCTGAGCCACAGACGCAGAATATTATTGAGATGGAAACATATCAATACAAAACATCTCAATACAGTATTGAAAAAGCATAGGAAAAACATATTATTGAATAAATAGAGTAACTACTGAAAGAAGTATTTTTTTAAAGCCTCTTGATTATTTTTTTACTAATAACCCATTGCCCTGCAAATGCAGTGCTTAAAAAAGGAGAACATCAGTTGCATAGCACAGTTTTATTTGTATATTTGTAATAAGTGTCCATAATCTGTGTTAAACTGGGGAGAGGGCATAGTCTGTGTCAGTTTATCTACAGTGTGTCACACTGGGCGTAAATACCAGCTGGTACATGAAAAAGGTCCAGGCAAATGTAAGCCAACAGAAGTAAGCATGGACAGCTTGAAGAGCAGAGTCTGAGAAAATACGTGGAGTCTGAAGCAGCCACAGCTCTCCACTTTTATGGTGGCATTTGTTGGATGGAATATGATTAATCTCTCTCTTCAAGGAAAGATCTCAATGACTCTTAGAAGCTGGTCTTGCTCTGCCTTTACTATAAAAAAGAAAGAAGAGAATAGGTCCACAAGCCTTTGATCTTACCAACTCTTCTCCTGCCTCGCTTCACTCTTATGAGCAGTCCTGTTGAGCTGCTGAGTACAATTGAACATGAGTGAGCATCATTGGAGTCTTTGCAATTATACGTGACCTTAGCATGTGAGGATTTCAAAGTAGTAATTTGCAGGATTTACAAGTCTTTTTGACAGAGAATATTTTCTCTGTGTTTCACAAAGATGAAAATGTTGGCAATAAGCAACTTGAGAACCACTTAAAGATACTAAGAAGTCCAGGATAGATATAATTTCATATACTGAGAGCATTAGGTGGGACAGAGCAGGATGCTGTAAACCTGTGTGAAACAAGAGTCATGGTCAGCACGTGGCCAGATTTAGAATAGCCTGCTTACAGAATGTCATGGTGATAGGAAGATACAGTACTGTGGCCATAAGTTCTAAATGCCTGTCTCAAATTCTGTGGTCTTCCCTCTACAACTTTGGCGACATTCATGAGCTGCATTTAATTAAATTATGATAAATGGTGGATTTGAACAAATAAGTCTCTTTTCCCCCTCTGTCTCTCCGCTCAAGCTGTAGCTAAAGCCTGAGGCCACTTCATATCTCTTCTGTTTTGCAAGCGATGTGAAGAAGAGCTAGCAGGATTCATGACCTTTTGTATGTCGTATGTTTTATCTAAGGGAGAATAAATTGTACCGATACTGGATTTAAAGAAACTAAATAAATCCTGTTTGAGCCTATTTGTGTTCCACAGAAACGTGGTACTGTTAAACATAGTTCATCTTACAAAGGCTTAGATGTGAGGCAACACTTCACAAAGTTTTCTAGAGAAACCTATGTCCTACGGGAATCTGACAACATGCCCCATGATGTCAATAAGGAGCTACTCCCTCCTGAGAGTGAAGCAAAGAGTAGCTCTCACATCCAATGCACACACCTGCATCTACCTGACCTGAATGAGCAAGTTGCCCAAGTGGCACGTGTCTATATTTTAAATATGACATGTTTGGAGTGCTACACAAACAGAACTGCTTTTATTTGACAATATGGTAATTAAATAAACACTTGAAATAGACTTTTATGACTCACCTGATAAAATACACCTTTCTAAGAAAAAGATTGAAACCAGACAATTGGCTTTTAGCGTACGTTTGAAGAAATCTGGTTTCTCTATTTAATCTGTATGAGATTCATCTGGTTTTGAAACATGAAGATAATGCATCAATGAGTTATTCCAACCACAAAGTCAGAAGTCACAGCAGTGCATTGGCAGAACTGCCCCATCACTTGTGCACAAAAGTACTAATCTAATCTCTCCAAACATACCTGCCTGACTTTTCTCTTGTTTAGTAGCTGCCAGAATAGGCAGGCTTAAACTTTTCCTCTCTCCCATATCCTTTCCAATCATTACCCTCCTGTTTCTTAGCTCCTCCTGCAGCAAACTACCAAAAGATGTTGGACAAGGTCAAACTCTCAAAGGGTGCTCGTAACTCACAGAAAATGTATTTATTCAAACAGAGGCCCAAATGAAAAAAAAATCTCATTAATCTACCTCCTGGTGTTTCTATGCTTTCCATCTTTTGGGTTTCTTCAGTACAATATTCTGTGTCAAACTTAGCCAGATACAGTCCAGCAAAGCCCTTCTTGTGTGAGTGATTATTGAACTGAAGTTAATAAGAATAATCATATCAGAAAGAACTTTCACCTAAGGCAAATTAATTTTTATTGTTTATTTTGTAAGTGTATTCCATAAGACTTTGACAAACAGAATTTTAGGAATGTATTTAAACTAAAAAAAAATATTACAAGAGTTCCTCTTTTTTCAACTTACGGATACATTATTTCAGTTGCAATGATAATCCAAAATAATCCACATTTTTTTCAGTATTAGGATTTTTTTTTTTCCCAATTAGGACAGGAGAACAATTTGCCACAGTATCAGGCAAATCAGGAAATCAAAGCATTGACTTTTTACATGGTCTGATGTCTTCCAGAAGTAAAGCAAGCGGTGCAAAAGCATATAACATGAGACAGGAAAGCACAAATGGGATTGTCATTCTTCTTCATACACTAGAAATAAGGAAGTTTTTTAAGAGGTAGACTTGAATTAGGTAACTCATGCATATTTTGTGTGTTTTCACATTTTAATTCCCCTTTCTGTATATAAAATTTCTATATCTGATTTCACAGGTTTTTTTCTGGCATTTTTCCTTTTTTCTTTTTCATAACTTTGAAGGCTCTTCAGTATCAATATGTGGTCCTAAGGGCATGTGGAGCTGAGAGAACATAACAAATACATTATTCATTTCACTCTGTTTGGGTATTTTGTCAACTTTCTCACCCACTATCTTATGTAGAACATGACTATTTTGTTACATTTCAGTGTCAAAGGACTGCATTTTCTGACTCAGACAATATCACATATGTGTATTCAGACCTTTTTGGCCCTTCTTAAAGCTGTTTTCTACTGTACTGAGAGTGTAAGTGCTAGAGACAGGACGTTCTGATCAACCATGCTACTAAGATGCAGATAAGAATCAGTACTTTAAGACAGCTTGTTCTCACTCTTTTTTCTTAGTGTGTAAACTTTTTCAGTCTCAGAAAGGAGACAATGGGAGTAATTTGCAAAATCAGAGCTGTGTGAACTTTTCATAGCAATACAAGGATTTAGTTAGCCAATTTAATTGTAATTAAATTATATTGCCTGTGGCATCACTTGTTATATTGTCATTGAATGTTAGGTGTAAGAGTAATACTACTTCATAGACATTTAGAAAGTTAACATGAAAAATTAATCTTAAAATTATTCCTTCTAAAGAAACATGGGAAACAAAAGCGTTCATAATGTTATGTGTATTCTGGTTTTGATACTCCCATGATAATGCATCTTAGTCCAGCAGAGATTTCAGAACTATTTCTGTATATGTCATACTGACAAGTATTCATTATTTCGTTGTGCTAGTTAATGTTCAAACAAAAAATAGATCATCACTATTTTAAAACTTTTATATCTTTTTTCTCTCTGATAATTGTCTGAAGTTTTGTGATTGATATAATGCTTATGGCAAATTCACATGTTACTCCCTGGTGATCATGTTTTTTACTGAAACTTCCTCTTATGTGTATAGGAGAAGAAACTTATTAGGCTTGTCTGACTAGTTCACTCAGTCCGGTGTTGAAGTAGATGGTGTGGACATGAAGATGGTAGGAGTTAATTAAGAAATACAAGTTGGAGATGTCTAGCACCACCACAACCAAGTCTGTTGTTAGGTTCTGCTAACAGATCTTAACAGGTTACCTATTTAAGGGCAAGTGTCTGTATCCCAGAGTCTTTGTTCTCAGTCATATATCTTGCAGGCTGACTGCTTGTCATGACCATAATCCTGGCAGGCCTGGCTTTCCTTCTGAAATTGAAAAAGCTGCGCATCCAAGTGGAGAGAGAGCTGCAGAGCACATCAGCATTGTCCCTTGGGCTTGGATGGTCAGGAAACTAGGACTGTCCCTGAATATGGGTGGGGTATGTGAGACTGACCAACTACGTCTAGGAATGTTGCCTACATTTTCTGGTCACAGCACTGGTGTTTTTAGCAGCTTAGTGTCTTGGAGGATAACTCTTGCTGAGTATCGTCAGGCTTGCTTTATCCTGAAATTAAGGCTTTCAGTGTTAGGAGAAGGAAGCACTTATTTCCTGAGCCATGGTAAGAGAATCATCTATTTTTCTCAGTATTGGAATGGCACTTTATTCTCATGTGTGGGCATATAATGTCCTCATGTACATATGTACGCAACTTTGGACAATATCCATAAATAAACACAAAAAGTTCCATTTAAACATAAGAAAAAACTATTTTACTGTAAGGATGAGAGAGCCCTGGCACAGGTTGCCCAGGAAGGGTGTGGAGTCTCCTTCCTTGGACCCGCTTGGACACATTCCTATGCAACCTGATCTAGCTGGACCTGCTTCTGCAGGGATGTTGGACTAGATTATCTCTAAAGGTGCCTTCCAACCCCTACCATTCTGTGATTCTATGAAACCGTTATTGAACATGGACCGTAGACTGCATAGCTTGTTCATTGATACGTGTTCTCTGCAAGAGCTTTCATAATGTATTCTAGTAAGGTAAAGCTACTCTTTACAAGACATGTACACACAGACACACACACACACATATGCATCTCTGCCAGGGAGCTGTTTCATTTTTTTCCCCCTTGCCTATGTGGAATTTATCCCCCAAATTATTTTGGCCCAATGCCCAGGAGTCCACAACAGTCTACGGATCAGTGGCATGTTTTTAAGGTCTTCATGAAACAAGTCTTTATGCTGTTGGAAAGGAGAAAGTCACAGTTTTTGGGACACATGGCACTTGTTACTAGTAATCTCTAGAGAAACAGCCTTCAAACTGAGAGTTTAGCAGATTAAAGAAAGCTATACTGGGTTATAGTTAGTGAATTTTAAAATATTTCTATTTTTTCTTTCACCTCTGAGGGCTTCAGAGGCAGACATATGATCTTGTATGAAAACAGAAAAAATAGCAGTGCTCATAATATTTTCATTGCATATGTGGAAGATATAATGACATTGTGTGTAGTGTTAATGTTTTATCAGTGTTCATTTCTGATGATCTTTATTGCTCTTGGCTTTACAGTTTAGGGTACTTGCGGTTAACAGGATAATAGAGATGAAGTTGCTATACCACAGCATTTCCATTATGTGTAACTTCTGTAGTATATTTACAGTGTAGATAGAACTTATCGTGTAAATTGCATCTCTTCCATCTTCAAGCACAAAGAGCAATGAAAAAGATTTGTTTATAAGCTGGATTAGAAATATGCACAGCATTTTTCATGAAGGCAGCTTTTTTTTTCCCCACTTAATTGGATGTAAAAGGATGAAAATTAATAATTGAAATATGGATGACAATCCAGTGCAGATGGCGATTGTTTTCCTAAATGCCTTAACGAAGAAGGCATTGTATGTGGAGTTTTATACTAAGAAGGCAGGAACAAGCAAGCTATGTCTTCTAGCAGCTTTTCTTTGTGCTACACAGCACGGGATTTTGGCCCTTGAAATTCTTTTTATAAATGCATTGGAAGCTATCCCAAAGTTTTAATAGACAGTAAAACATTCTGAAGTTTCTACCTTGAAATTTCAGTCATACAGCATAAGGGATGCATTAAGGTGATCTAAATGAACAGAACTGCCACTAGAGAAGTAGCGATCTTGAGATTTTATGATATTGGGAGAAGTCTACCTGTAGTGAAATAAACCTATATTAAATGCTGTATTAAAGTAGGAAGGCTATGAAACTAACTTTTAATTACAGATAATGTGAAACAAAGTTTTCCCCCATCCTCAGATGTCTGCATTTTAAACTGGGGAGGAAAACCTAAGAAGCATAAGTGAAGTAAAGGGACACTCAGGTAGTGACTTCTAAGACGTGTCTGCTCAAGTCAAGTATCAGAGTACAAATATTGTGATATAAAAACTAGAGAACATATACTATGCCAGATGAACTTGTATACCTTTTGGTTTGTATATTAATTATTTTACAATAGGCAATTTTAGAAGAATAAGTAAAAGGAATTAATAATTTCTCCTAAGAGTACAGCTTCTTTCTTTTTCCAAGACCCCATGAGTACTTGTACTATCGAAATTTTCTTATGCTTTCTTTTATTTGTCCTGAACAGAAATTCCATGTAAGTACCGAGTGACCCACTGTACATCTGATGGTGATTTTTTTTACAAAACACTTTAAATGTTAGAAATGTTTCAGTGGTGAGATTTTTTCTCCAAGTCTAAAAAAAATTAAATCTGTAACTTCCAATGACAATCTGTTAAATACATTAACATGTGTTATTAACTATAGTACAGATATTTGTTGTGGCTGCTTACAAAAATTGGAATAGAAGTTACAGATTAATAGAGATCCTTGAACTCTTCTTTATGACTTATGAAAAACCTAGCAATTTTTGGATGAGAGTAATAAATACAAAGAAATGTATGGCTAAGACTGTTATCTTTAATATAGCATTCCCCCTTGCATCAGGCAAGGCAGAAGTTGTCCTTGGAGAATTTTGCAAAACTTGTAAATAATTTGTGCCACTACATATATAGTTTGTGTCTTTCAATGTGAAATATCTGTATTCTTTAAATAAATCTGGGATCCATGCTGATCTGGTAGTAATGTCTATACTCTTGACACTTCAATTCACTAAGGGCTAAGTTCCTCATTTTTTTTTTACCACTAGTGTGTTTAGTCCCACATGATTGGCCCTCATCTACATTACAGCTTTCTGAAATTTAACAGCATTTGTATGCCAAAGCAAAAAACCTAGACCTAAATCTCTACAGTATTTAAAGCTTAGAGCTGAAGGAAGATTTGCAAAAGAGATAAGACCCAGAAGCTCAGTACTTTTAAAAATTTGGCCTCTCTCTTTCATGTGTGTGAGAGCTGGGGGCTTCTGCAAAACAGGCCTTGACTGACAAGGATGATCTACTTCAAAAAAATGTGACCCTAAAGGGCTTGGCAATATCTATTCCACTTAAAACATACAGCTCCAAATTCTTGAGTTGTCTGTTCTTGTGTTGGGAAACAGCCCTTCCTACCCAAGGGAGTGTGGCCTGACAAAAAAAGCATAGAGATAATAAAAATAAAGTGCATTCCATGATCCAAAAAAGGGCAGACAAATATTTCTAGCATAAATTAATACTGCGTTTTGAGAAGGACATTAGACATTTACCTTGTTTATGTTGTTTTTTCTCATCTATTTTAGACCAAAGAATGAAGTTCACAAGTAGCATTATATCTATCTGTCATCCATCTATCTATCTATCTGGAATATAGGGCTATTATAATGCTTTCAGATTGAACCTGTACTTCATTAATAGAACATAATGAAATAATATTTTTCCTGTGACATGCTTACTGTAATATTCTTATATGAGATAAAGTTAACCATACTTCTTTCTCTCAGGTCAATACCACGAGCTTTCCAACTCAAAGGACGCTGCTGTGCATGAATGAAGGCAGAATATTGTGTTTATTAGCTAGAATATATATGTGTTTGTTATGAACACTTTCACTTTCATAGTGAACAGAATTAATTTTTCTTTCTTTAGGCTTTCACTGTTAAATTGTTGTTATCTGAGTATCCGATATGCAATCTGGATAAGTGAGAGACCACATCTTGAAACCTCTTACCAGCATGAATGGGCCCCATACCTATATGCTGTGATTTCAGATAAATAAACAAGGAGTGTGGTCCATAGCCCATTTTGATGTTCCTGAAGGACAACTTTGAATTTTGTCATATATCCATGTTTTTTTTATATTTGTGCTAGAAATGAAAACATGACAAAACAGGCCTTTTACAGTACACTGTAAATGGAGTAGTATGAAATTGACCCACAAAAAGCAGAATGGATAGTTAAACTAAAATAATCAGGCCTCAGAGGCATGGCAATACTGTGTTACACAAAAAATAAGCAAAGAAAGAAAGAACAAACTTTCTAGAAAAAAAGTTGAAGAGGTTATGTTCACGTCAATGTGACTACTGTAGTTTTTTTGAGTACTAGGTTATTTAAAGTAGAAGATTTCTGATCATTCCTGTAGTTCCCAGTTTAGCTAATGTCTTTTTAAAGATAACCTTTGTGCAGTTTACAGAAATATTAATTTCAAAAGCAGATAGAAGAAATCAGCATTTCAAACCTTCCAGAAGATTGTCTATAGCAAGGGCATACCGTTGTTTTGTTTTCCCAAATAAAGGAAATATATAGGTAGATTATTTTTCTTACTAAATAAGGGTATGAGTGTCTGTAAGTGTGAATGTAAAATAGTCAAGAAGATTGTCTGGAGCATGAGCACGTTATTGTGCTAGCTTTTCCCAATGATGGCAGTAACTAAAGAAACTCATTCTTGGAATAAGTAAGACTATCGTTCCATGTGTTTACTTTGGGATTCAATTTGAGACAGTACATAAACTCTTTTTCTCTTCTCCAGATTCAATTTTTTCTAGTATGCTCTGCCACCATCTCAGAGAAAGTAACTTAAATTTATTCTACATTTTGATCTGTGAATGAACAGCCTCAAAATGAAAATGCTTCTCTTAAATGTGAGATTAATTTACAATATTTTGCTAATGGCCATCTCTGTCAGGGAAATGAGGCATATCAAATGCACGCTCCCTCCCCCCTCTCCCATCATGACATCTACAGTACACTGTGACAAACTGTAAGTTCACAAGGATGCGGAACAACCTAGGTGATTTACCGCAGCCTAAAGCAAGCGTGGGAAATGCCTCCCACTTCACAGGCATGCTACAAACTGCCTCAGTGCAGAACAATTGATGTAATTGTATTGCTTGGCTGTTCAATTCAGCATTTGGAGACTTCCTAATGATCCGTTCCAAATGTTTTGGCCAGGCAACCCTTTTGTATGACTAGGTATATAAGCCTGTGTTGCTTCCCATTTTGTGGTAGTATTCTTGTTGCACTGGGTTTGGATATATTTCTAAAAAATATGAGTGAGCAATCTTTTACATCAATCATGATCTTCCTTGTGGGAATATTGAAGAAAGTATCTGAGCACAAGAAAGCATCTTAAATTAACAGAATGAATAATCAGAAAGACTCGTCTCCCTAGTCACACATATGTGAGTCTCATGCTAATTGTGCAAATCTCTTAACATTTACCCATAAGTTCCTAAAGCTCTGATCTATAATTCATGACAACAACCTGATTTACAGCAAAGACCATAAATTAAGAGGATGGATCCTACTTTCATAGACAGCAAACAGGAAAACTTGAACCAACTTCACTGTAGTAAGGACAACATGCTATTCGTCAAGATCCATCAGTATTGTCAGCATAAACCGTTTTTCTTCTTTCCCAATGTCATGTGATTCAAGTAGTGAACTGTAGCAGTGGTGGCACTACTGTAATATTAATAGTTATATACATTTTGGTTAGTTATTGTAATTGGATCCTAGGCTCAATACCATTTACAGGTTGGCTAGTGAAGGAGCAGAAGGAAATATAGCCCATGTTGGTGTGATGAAAATAAGAAAATGAGCTGAAAAATTGTTCTGGGGAGATGCAACAATTCATTTTTCTGAATAATTATATTGTCCTCTTTGCCTTATAAAATAAGGACAAACAGCCCAAGGGAAACACTGTGTATAATACTATGAAGAATAAACATATTCTTAGAATAATATTAGCAAATGTAACTGTGAAAAGCATTTCCTGGAAATTAATACACAAAATTAAACTAAAAATTGACCAATTTTATTTTTTGTCAAAGAAAATACGGACTATGACACAGCAAAAGCCATAGAAGTTCCATCAAATGCAAAACAAAAAGAAGTCTAAAACAGATGTTATACTAAAATGTGTTAGAACTATCTAAAATTTTGATGATCTGATCAGAAATTTTAACATTAATTTTTCCCTCCTAAATTTTATTATTTAAGTTAATGGAAAATTATTGCTTTAAAATCAGCTACAACTGATAAACATCTAATTTTTATATCTAGGTCCATGTTTTTACATCTATAACCATGTATGGCTCGATCTGACAGAACTTCACTGACACTGCTTGCTCCAGAATGCATGTACATCCCAAATCCAGTAGCAAAAGCCTTCTCTGGCACTCAGCCTGAAAGAATAACTTCTAACAGTATCCTTTAAAAATTAATCAGTTCCTTCTTACATTTCTATCAGTTGTTTGTTTTATAATATCCTGGGAAATGCAGAGTCGATATGAATTGTCCCTTTTATGCAAAAAATTTACCAAATATATACAATTTTATGTGAGGAGATGACCACTTTCCAGGACGAATTTGTACAAATAGCCTACAATTTTTAGATTGGGAAATGAAACTAAACCACATTAGTGCTAACAACTCTATCAAAAACATTGTGTCCAAATTCTATGTGATTTCTAGGACTGAGTTTGGATTAAATCCTCTCTACAGTCCTTGTTTATTTGTTTTACTTGTTTTTTAGATGTTGTCTCAATGAGCCTGACTGCATAGGCTTAGATGGAGAGTTAAAGTTTTGGTTTAATTTATTATTGGAACTTTATATTCAGGAAGAAAATGTCATGTTGGGAGCAGGATTTGCTTTCTGTCCCAATGTGCGGTAATGTTCGTCTGTTCAAATAAGGATGAGTTAAACTGAAGCAGAACAGCACATGAGAAAATTTTCCATCTCACAGGAACACAAGGATGGGGATATTTTCTCACATTATCTAATAAGACATATTTGAATTGTCTAGCAGTGGTAACTTTCTTTGTAAATAAAGGATACTTCCAAACCCACAGCACAGAAAATTGTAGGAGGAAATATCAGTGCGTAGCTACTATTACTATGCACCTATTAGATATTACCTTAATGGTATGAGAAAGGCAAGATAGTAAAATACAAAGGGGATGAAGAGGTAGGTGGTTTAAAAGTATGTTTGTGTATATTCTTTCCTAATTCTGATTATACTAAACTACAAAAATCTAGTGATCAAAAAAATGCATAACAAGTCTACCTTGTGCCTGGCTATTTTATGGATAAAGAAGCTTATTGCCATTGAATTGTTTGGGTGAAATCTGCCTTGGCAATAGAAATGACACAATGTTCTCTAGCCTTACTGATACAGATTGTGATTGCCTCTAGGAGATGATGGAGGCACAGAGATATACAGGCCAAACAGGGCTGAACATGTTTAGCTGTGTACACGCTTCTTTTGCTTCAGAAAATCCGAAGAAGCTCTCCCACTTGGCAGTACAGTTCATAGGTCAAGCCCTCCAACTCTGTACTTTGAGCCTCTGACAAATTGGCATTTAACTGGTGTATCTGGCTACTTGGGAACATCATTTCAGCCCTAACTGTATAACAAGCAGGGCCAGCTCTAGTCAGGACACATTTTGGATGGTACAGCTGTCTATGTACTGAGAAACCATTAAAGGCTAGAGTCAGTGTCAATGAACAGGCTTCAAAAATGGAAGCATTGTCATCCTCATTTTAGGAACAGTTATCTTGATTTTCAAGGATTGTGAACTCAATCTGAATCAAGGCCAGGAACTGAATTAAAGTCTCAGGGCCCACCCACTCTATTGTCTTTAACCAAGAAATGGTAGTATTTGTTGTAGCTGTGAAGTCAGGAAAAGAACTTTCATGCCAAAAAGCTTGTGGGTTTGATTTTATCTTCTGTTAACTGTTTGGTATGTTAGTCCCAATCAATTGTGCCTGGCCTTGCCAACAACAAACTTCTCCAGAATTTTTTGGTTTTAAGCCTCTGTCCTTTAGCATTTTTAATACAAAGTGCTTGTCAGGAAAGCAGCAACTGATGCTGGTCTAATGATTCTGTGCCCTGTTTTCAGCCTGGGAGAACACTGCATTAGGGAGCTGTCTGAAGCAACCCCTGTGCCATTTTGATATAGCTAGGGGTGTAAAATCTGTGCTGCCTTTGTGATTAAAAAAGGCAACAGCCTGCTAGAAATAGAAAACCACTGGCCAAGAATTTCAGGACAGCAGACCTAAAAGGCAGGCTTTCTAAGTTTGTTCTTCAGCTTCCAGGAAGTTCACTTTCTATGCGAGTGTCCTGCAAGTGCTCTGGTTTTGCTTTTGGTTCATTTGTGGCCTTCTTAGCTTGCCAAAGTTATAATAGCATTCAAAGTATTCTATTTAATAACTTTTGGTATGATATCTAGTCTCTGTTGTTGATGATTTCCCCATGTGATGTAAAGAAATCTATTTAAGGAACCCCTGCACTGAAAAGGCCATTTAGTCTGGATTCAAAGTTAAATTGACTGAAACACCTACTCAAGTATTAGTCTTGCAGAAGGGCAAATGGGATCACTGAAAAAATCTGCTGTTTCCAAAAATGCTGTGAAACTCTTTTTTCCCCTCTGTTGAGCTTCATGTAAGATGTGACCTATGTGTGAAATATCATGTAAGTTACAATTCTCTGGCTGGGTGTTCTTAGCATCCACAGTTCATGACAGCCTAAATGGATATATTCCTTGCCAGCAGTAAGAATTTTCAATGCTTTGTAAAAAGAACAAAGGCAGGAAAAATAGAGTGAAGATAATTATGTTGTTTGCAACTACCAAATTAGCAATTTTCTTTTTAATTAGGTGGCTGATAGAGCTGTTAAATGTAGCAGACCTTTTGGAAAATATATTGTATGCTACAGTTTATAGTAAATGATATTATGAATAAATAGGTGAAGGTTATGTGGGCTTAAAACCAATAGGCTGTACATTACATAAACTGAGCAGTACCTTGAACCAAGGAAGACTAAGGCAGGCTTTTCTGTACCTAGTTTGATTGGTTTGGATAGACAGAGTCTTTGTATTTACAGTGTATTAACGGACGTGTGAGATATCATGCAGACCTATGTACCAGGTCAACATCATAGCCAGAGACCAGAGCTGGGAGTTCAGCTTTCAGTTAATGTACATTTTTTTCCTGATTTAATATTTTCAGAGTTTAACAGGATAAGATGGAAGTTTTAGAGATGTTAGATGCTTCTAAAACCTCTCTGAGCCTTCAACTTATTGAACCTTAGCAGAAAAGGACTTTTAAAAGAACCCCTACTGTTGTTTTTCACATTGAAATAAGTCCATAAAATTTATCTTTGTGCATTTCAGTGTATATTTTAAAGGTAAATTTATTTTAATCCATAGAATAAATGCATTACATTAAATAAAAAAGAGCTTTTACACACCTTTATGATTCTGAAGTACTATCTACTAGTTGTTTCTAAGCTAGAAATTTGGTAAGATTACCAGAAAGCTGGTAAATTGGCTTCATTCTTCACCCTTTATTTCATCACATGGCAGGATATGGCCAACTGTCTGAAACATTAGTGAACACAGATGTACAAAAGCCAAAGGAAAACAGTCAGTGTCTTTCCTGTTTTCATATTTGCATTTCTAACATGCTTTAGCCCCACAATGACTATAAACACTGCAAATCCAGACAAATTAGAATCAATACCGATGTCACTGAAAAATTATTTTAAACCAAAATAAAATTAGAACAGAAAATTTATGCAGAAGTGAAATGAAGAGGCAAATATCAGAGAGTTTTAATTCCATTCCTGGTTTTGTTTAACCATTTGTAATTTCAGCCTAGTGGAATTTAATTTATTTTTGGGATGCATTGTTGCTTTATAAGAGAAGATCAAGGATAGAAAACTTCAGCCTCTAGATAGTAAACGTCTTGTCTCTTTAAGTTCATCAAGGATCTTCTTGTAATAGCTGTAGAGGTAGAGAATGCCTTCTGTCACTTCAGAAGATAACTCCTGTCAACTTGCCTTGTTCTGCTGCCTCTACAGGTAGCCCAAAGGGGCAGTCACACTTGGTACCTAACAAAGGCAGTTGCAACTCATGGGATGAATTCCAGCCTAAATACCCTGTAGGATGCTACAGGCCCAAATCTCCAGAACAAAGAAGCAAGTTGAGAATATACATCTCCTTTCTTATGGATTTTTAGTTAATCACTGGGAATTCCTCACTGATATGTTACTGGTTTTGGACATCTTTTGTATGTCACTGCATGTAAATCTGTTTTTCTGATTGAGTGATTTCACACATAGCTAAGGCCTATTTTAATTTTCCTAGTGTGTGCTAGGAAGTCTGGTCCAGAAGAGGCTTGCCCCTTCCTGTTCAAATCCAGTAGCCTCTTACAAGGGTTGTGCCTTACTTTTTGCTATTAGGGGCTGAAAATGCATTTTTCTCTTTTTGTGCTTTCATTTAAGGTATTCCCAGTGCTAGCTGCTTCTGCATTTTTTATGAACATGGGGGAATGTTTATGAAATGGTTGCATATCATACATGCTTTAATCGAAACTTGAGACAAATCTTCTCAACTTTCCTTCACATTCTGTTCTTAAAGGCTCGATGTTGAAAAGGTTTCAAATATGTATCTGCCATGCTCAGAATCTAAGAACTTAAAAACAATCAATTTTATACACGCAAGTAGTTTGCTGAATGCAAAAAGACTAACGGCAGCTGCTTGTGTGACTAGTGCTTTGGCCTGGATTCTTTCTGCTTTAGGGGAGATTACATTTGGGGACTAAATTAAAGTGCCACATTAGGAGCTTGCGCAGACTAGACTTCCAGCACAGTCAGTCAGTGAAAGCTCATCAGGAGGTGCCCCTTTTTCTTCATTGCTTACATACACGGCTTCAGAAAATGTGATGTCAGGACACTCAAATTTATATGGGATAAATTAAATACCTGAATTTATCTGGTTCAGTTAAGATGAAAATGATCTGGCTTACCTAATGTACATTCAAGCAGTGCAAGTACAGGATGAAATCTAGAGTCCGACTTAATCACTGATGACTCCGTCTAACAAACAGTATGAGCACTGAGGGAGCACCATATTTTCTCCTGTGTTACTTTGCTCTTGTTCATCCCATTCTTTCTGCACAGGGAGTGAGGCTGCTTTAATTGGCCTTTGATGGAAGCAGACCAAGGGATGGCTACTTGGGCCCATTCAATCACAGTCCTAAACAGAGGCAACTAAAAGGATAACAAGGGGATGCAGATACTCCAGAAAAGAGCCGCCTGCTTTCCTTTTTTAGCTCTCACACAGAAAGAAATTATTTGTTTCACAGACTAAATGCCCTACAATGGTGCCTTATTTACTTTCTCTGATGGAAAAGGATTTTGCTGAGTTCTGATATGAGTATGATCTTCATCATCTGTAGCTATTTTGGGGGACCTATGAGAGATGGAGAGGTCAATACCTTCAGATATCTCTCTTCCCTGAATAAAAATACAAGAATAAGGATCATTCAAAAAGAAATGTAATACAGGGTGGTTTTCTACTCAAGCAGAACTTTTACTCTAGATCCATTATTTCCCAAAGTGTAATTTGGTTCAGTGCTAGCATGTAATTTGTTATCACACAACCATTTTTTAGACTTTGTTATTTACTAAGGGTTTGCTCTTAGGGCATGAAATTTGATGGCTGAAGCCCAGACTGACTTCAGATGACACAGTCCCTGATTTTTTTTCAGTTGCTAGTTTCAAGTCTGTTTTTAAACTCTTCATTCTAACAGATAATATTACTCAAAATTACTTTTTTATTATGGCATTTTAGGTGAAGAAGCATGAGGAAAGATGGCTTTTTTTTTTTTTTCTGGCGTGGTCTGCATTTTATGTCTCCGTCAAGTGCTTTTCTAAAGCTGTTTTTCCCAGACTGTGTGTTTTGCATGGGTGGGACAGTGGGTTATTGTTAGCCTGTTAGACACAACTGGGTTTGAATACCCTTCAGTAGTTTGTGAGGCAAGTCAGCTCTATTTGCATTTGTTCCAGTCACAAAGGTTTATAGGTCAGCAAAGGCTGGCTGGAAAAATTCAACATGCCAATGCACTATTCTTCTATGGTTGTCAGGAATTCAAACGTGCTGGTTTTTATATTTCTTCTTGGTCATGAATATATGATAGCACAGTCTGAAGTCGCTTTGTTTCTTTGGAGCTTGGTACCAGCTGGGACTAAGATGGAGGACGTGATTTGATGCCAGCTTCCCCCCCACCCCCTCCTTCTTTTGCCCATATTAATCAGCAGCAAATCAAATGTCAGTACATCTGGAGGCAGTGAGAGGGCAGTGCTCACCAGTGCACTGTATTGCTGCTATTTTTTTCTCTTCTATGAAAAAGAGTCCAGCTGAATAAAATAAAATACTGCATTAGCTTAATCTCCTTTCTGGTTTGGGTTTACATTTTCTCTTTTTTTCTTGTTTTTATTTAGATACATTTGAGTTACATCCCAAAATGTCTCCTACTTAGCTACATGCAAAGACTATGTGGAGATCTTCATTTATGCAGAGACTGACAAAGAATAGGTTTCTTTTAGAATTCAAGACTTCAGAACCCATTCATATAACTTTAATGGTCACATATCAAGATATCTAGTGAAAATCATCTTGGGATAGCATTGATTTCCTTATCTTTTGACAACTTGCATGCAAAGCTTAAAAAAAATAAATCTATAAATAGCGTCTTCCCCAAAGAAAGCATTTCCTTGGCTTTGTTTTTTATCTTCTAGTTTTAGAAGAGCCTTGGCCTTTTGCAGTTCTTAAAGTGAAATATAGATTTATCCACTGTAATTTGATTCCTTCCAAACTGCATTTTGAATTTTAAATGGTGTGTCTGAATACATTGTGAGGGATACTATTACAGGTTTGTTAGGAGCTGACATCTCATTTCCAGGCTAGCTTACTGTAGCCCCATTACTCTGAAACCAGTAAGCCCTTCTTGAGTTTGATTTATTTGAAACTCACTTACAAAAACGGTTTGTCTTCATAGCTGTATCTTGAGATCTGAGATTTTTCTTATAGAAGTAATAAAATATGCCAGATCTCCTTTTAATATGGTCATTGAAATGCAAACTGTGACCTTTCTTGGTCTACTTAAAGAAACTTTCTGCAAAATACAGACTGTTTTGAGTAAAAGGCAACATAGGCAAGGAAGGTTGCATCTGTAAACTAGAGAGGCAGCAGCTAAACCTCATATTGATGCCTCCATTTGAAGCAGCCAGGGAGACCCGTTTACTTTTGAATGCACGACTCGCTGCCAAGTTGGCACCATCTTTCATGTTTATAGATTTAAATTCAGCACATGGCTTTAACTCTTCAGCTGCACTAACTGCAAACAATTACCCCAAAACAAATGCTTAGGTATAATCAGTTCATTGTCTTACCCATGCCAAGTTGCATCTGACCCTTACAAATGCAGCTGAGAACGTTATTTTAAAACGACACATTGGGTAAGACACATGCAAATAGCAAAAGCATGTTTTAAATGAAAAAGTTGACAAATATTAAACCTTACTGTGAAAAAGCATCTCGTACAAGAAACATTTGAATATCAAGTCATGTATTAATGGGAAGATACAGCATTTAACAGACCAATAATGGAAAAAGATTCCACGGTTAGAAAAATACTAATAAGCACCAAAAAAAAGGTGTTTATGAACCTCCTTTCTTAGCCTACACAACTACAAATCTAGTGCAAACAGCATAAAACTGTCAGTAGTTGGAAATTCACTTTAGAAAGAACATTTCATAGGGTTTTTATAAAAAAATGTTTAACTCTTAAAAATGAGTTCTGCCACAACATTGCTTTAGTAAATAAATATTTCATTCACTTTTGACTGTTTTAATAGGCAAATCATTTTACCAAACACAGAAATTATTTTTAAAACACGATCATGATTGATTTATGAGGAATGTTTTTAGCAATTAGATACATATTGCTTCATGGCTTTTAATATTTAGTAAAGGAGTGATAATATGCTAGCTGCAAATTGTAGATGTGCTCTGAACTAAAATCCAAATTTTGGCTTCAAAGTGAACAAATAAACATTTAATACAGTGATATGGATGACTACCATCCACACAGTGAAAGCATAGGCTGAATCCCATCGACCCCAGTCACTGCTAAAGTTTGGGTATGGACAAAGAAGCACGTAAATGCAATTCTGAAGTTTTTATCTGCAGCTCTTTATCCTGATCAAGCGTTTTGATAACTTGCTTATGTGCTTTATACTTACATGCATCTCAGTTATTACTGTATTGGCTAGAGTGACAGCTACATATATCGAGGACAACATAGTATGTTCATTAGTAGCAGTACTAAATCATGTTGCAGTTCTAATGATGATTTGTTGTTATTGATGTTACTGCATTTTCCAGGTTTTTTCTCAGCAATTTGCAAGGCGTGTTTGTGTGCCTTTATATGTGACAAAACAGTTCTTTCATTCACTAATTATTTCATTTAGCATTAACTTCTGGATGCATGCAAGTAGTGACCTATCTGTAAAGCATTCAGTGTTATCAAAAGGTAATTTGATAAGTTAGAAAGCATGTCTGCACAGTCATATATCCTTTCTGTGGTTTTAAATATTTTCATAATCATGGATGCAGTTGAGCATGTGGGAAGCTCCTCGTAGTTAGCTCTGAAAACAGACAGAGTTGAACAAAACATCTTGAATACTTTGCAAACATGTAAACATGTTCTGATTTTAGATTAAGAAAAAATTCTCATCTATTTTTCTCTCAAATCATGTTGAGTGTGCTGGTACAGCATACACTTCCAGAGTAGCTTTCTTTTTTGGCAGTTATTTTACTCTTAAAACTCAATAATTCTTTCAGAGTGCATCAGATTTACCAAATTAATTCTTTCTTGGCATTATTCTTTTAAATCACACGTGTGTGTATACATACATACGTGCTCTTTCATTGTTTGTGGAATTTTAAGGAGGTGACAAGTACACGAGCTGAATAGTTTTATATTCTGTAATGGTTCATTCACTGTAGAATAGGTATTTATTTTTAGAAATATACATACCGCTTTCTAACCTACTGTGCAAGATACATTATTTGCACAAATGCTAATGTAGGAAAAGCAGCTGTTACATTAGTTCTTGGTTTTATTCAGGTGGAGTCCATCAGCTTCTAAACCCTTTGGATAACTCGCAAGTAAAAGCAAAAGTTGCTGGCACGGTTTGGATGCTGTCTGGTATCCTGGACTGCAGTGGATTGAGGGCTGCAGCCCTGACCAGTAGAGGGAATTTTTTTGTTTGTTTGCGTTTCTGGAATTAGTTGTGAAAAGAGGAGATGTTCTTGATGTTTCTGTGCTACAGAAAAGGAGCAAGAAAACTACTGATGTATCACAGTAATTTTGGATGAAGGCATATCTTTTTATTAGGTATATGCAGTGTGAGGATATTTGCAGAAATCCTGTAGTTAAGGTGGTTGTGAGTTTTCAGTTTTCCAGAAAGAAAAAATGAATAAAACCTTAATAAACTAAGCTTTGAGACTTGCTTTATTTTAAGACAGGAAAAGGAGATGAGATTTTCTTATCTGGTTCTTTAGTTTTTTTCTACTGAGGATCTCTTACCTTGTGTTATTTTTTTTTTTGTTACTCCTGTTAGGTCTGTAGGATTGATGGCTGTGTTCAGACTCCAGAGGTATGCATACCATTGTTTTGAAGAGGTAGGATGCTTTTGATATTTTACAATTGTAACAAATGTCTATTTTCCTCATTGTGTCATTGTGCAATATAGACATTAAGAAAAGCCAGTGAATATTACAATTATTTACTTGCCCTGACAGTGCCAACAGCCTACTGAGCTTCATTTTATCCAGACATGTTACCCCTATCTTGGGAGAGGCCCTCAGCCCCACCACAGCTTGCCCTTCTTCCTGGGCTGTGTATGCTATTCCTCCCCAGTTTCCCTATAGAGCTGTGACAGCCTGTCATTGTCTGTCTCTCTGGATATTACAGTGGCAATTTGCTCACATGGATGCTGACTGATCCCAAGATCTCTTTTTATACACTGCTTTCTTTGCGTTTCCTCCCAAATGCAAGTCCAAAACGCAACACTGTGGATCATGACCAGGAACTGGAGTTTGCAAAGGCTGATTATCATTAGAATTTTTCTGTGGAGGATGGTAGAGGAGCTAATGACAGATTTTAGCTGTTGAATCTCAGACAGAATTGTAAGGAAATCTCATCTTCTCTGTTTACCTCTTGCTATGACTAAGGCACAGTGGGAAACTTAAAAGGACAAATTCAGTTGACAAACAGAACTTAGATCCCTGGAAAGGAGACATATTCTCCTCGTGTCAGATCCCTTGAAAGATCAGAAAAAAACTCTAGCTCTGATTAACTTTAGTGTACTCTGCTTTGGGACACACAGAAAGTAATCTCTTCACTCATACTGGGAAAATTATGTTGAATAAGCAGGGAACACGCCTGAAGTTAATGAAGATTCTAGTTTTAATTGTGACTGTTTTTCATTAGGAAAAGTTTTAATTGCGCTTTCTGTGCAAGTGTGCCTCAGCGCAAAAATGTATTGTACAGCTAAGCACAGTTTTACTCCTTGTCTTACCCCCACGCTATTATTTTATTTCAGTATTTTTTCATTGATCTATTCAAACAGGAAATACTCCTGAACATTTCCTGTCATTGAATTAAAATGTTCAAGAAAGGGGATATTGATGTTAGATTTTTGCAATTAAAGTTTTAGACTGTAATTTTAAAAGCTAATTACTTTCAGAATGCATTAATCTGAATTTTTAGCAATCTAGAAACTTTTGTGACATTTCTCATAATACTTTACTGTTTGGTGCATATCTATATATATGGCCTAGTTGCATAATGAAACACAGCCTCTACACATAGATAGGATACTTTACACTATAGCGCAGCTTGATCATCCTTTTTTTACATCTGCTATATACAGTAGGAGTTTAAAGATATTTCTTGTGTAGAGACAGGTAACTAAATGCAAGGGTTCTTTGAGGAACTGGTATGGAGAACAGTCTGTCTTTGATTGCCCATATGTGAGACTTCCATTTGTTAGTCCATTTTTATGAAGTTCAAGTCTAAATCATATACAATAACAGTTAAATCTGAAGAAGGACATCTTGAATTACCTGGACACAGCAGAGATAATGAAAGGTACCACAGGCTTCCCAAGCAAGTCCCATAAAAGAACTTCCTTCCTTGTTAAAATTATTGCTGTGCAGTATTTCACACCAGATTTCCTCTTGTAACAAAGAGTTATGTTGTATGCTATTAAAAAAAAATAAAAAAGTTAAATATAATGAGTTTTCATTGTGAAAATGGGCCTTCTGTCCTAGTGCATTGTTTTGTGGCATTCAGATCTGAATGGAAGCAGGATTGTGTGCCAGAGGTGGAAGCCACTGGGGAGAGGATGGGATGGTGTACCAGAGGCTTAGCCAATGGTAAGGCCTGGAGGTGAACCCACGATAGAAAACTGGTGAGGCAGAGGAGAAAAACTGTTGCTTTCCTGGTATCAAGGTCTATATCAGCCCAACCCCTCCTTGTCCTTCCTGTTGTCACCAGGTTAATACCAGCTTTAACACTTTTAAGTAGCTTGCAAGAAGGTTCTCCATACAGCCGGAGAATAAGTAAATAACAACTTGGTGCAGAAGTAGGCTGAAAAGTCAGTGAAGGTGTTGTCAGCCATATAAATTTCATTTCTTTTTCTTACAAAAAGAAGGATTTGCACTTGTTGCTTTTAGCAGACTTGTATTTGTCAGACATGAAACTGAGTAAGGTATTGTATATAGTACTTCTGGGACTGTGTTTGACATAACCAAAGGATTTTCACTTTACAGGGAATGTTGGCCTGGAATGTGGCCAGTTCTGACCACTTTGTGTAAATTTTGGGTGTCTGTGAAAGGGAAGATGCAATGCTTGGTTGGGGCTCCTTCTGGCATGCCTTGCAAGGAGTGCTTTTCTTCCCTTGATGGGGTTAGAGTGCTGTTGCTGGAGGCAAAGCTTTAGCTATCTGCATCTTATAATTTGGAAGAGCTATTAAAAGAATAATTACCATTAAAGATTAATACTGGGTTTTAATTACTTTAATGATGGTGAGTCTGATTTTGCAGCCTTTCTTTCTTTCTTTCTTTCTTCTTTCTTTCTCTTTGCATGCATTGCTAGAAGGTTTTAAATTGGACAAGAGATAAGAGGTGAACAGTTTACTTTCAAAGGCTTTCAATAAAGCTTTGCCTAAAAAAATGTACTTCTAAACAAAGCAAAAAAGAACAACAGAAAACCCCAGAACCAAATGTAGTTATCTGCTGAATGTGATTTTTTTTTTAATGGATAAATTACATAACATTCCAGGTATACATACTGGTGTTATATGCATGCTATGGATCGTGTACTTTCCTGTCTAGCAGTAGGGTGATACTAACCAAATAAACTGCTTCTCATGCATTTTTATCATTATTCCAGCTCTTTCATGACTTTCTCTAACAGTCAGAATTTTCTGGTATCTCAGAAAGGCAGAAATGTGACAGAAAAATCATCATCTACCATAAATTTGTCTTGTATCTGAATAAAGAAGGTACCTGAATAAGGAATTGAAGTAGTTGCAGTATTTAGTCTCAGATCAGTGGCACAGTTTTAGGATCCAATAATTTGGCAGAATAGAAACAGGGAGGTTTATTCCTCAGGTGGCACTGACTTGACTGCAAATTTTGGCTTCAAGCCTATAAAAGTCTTCAGATATCAGATTTTGGAAAACTGTAACATTCCATTGCATAAGAAACATTTCAAGTATTTTTAGGGAGTTTAACACACTGATCTTTCAAAAGCAAAACTCTATGTAACTAAAGTAACTGGTTTTAAAATACAGAGACTAAAGTAGTGCCCAGTAAAAATGCTGAATGCCCTCATGGAATCTTAAAACAGGTTTATTTCTGCAGATTGAGGCTTTTGTGTTCATATCAGTATTTCTGTCAGCATTGCATGACTCATGGAGACTCATGTCCATAGATTGGTTATGCCACCAGTGTCTTGTAGTTAAATATACTGTGTTTTGAAGTATCTGAAAGGATATTTCACAGGTATAATTCCCACTGATAGTCAGTGAGGTCCAGTTGCCTGGTGTCTCCAGTTACACACCTGAAATGCCTCTGTTTAATGTGTATTCCTGATGTCAGTAGAGGAAAACTGCAACGACTGTGTGATTCTGTTTCTGCAAGGAAGTCCTTTGCTGCCTCTACAGCACTGTGTTTTAATCTGATACAGTTCCCGATGGCAGGGAAATGCTGTATAATTGTACAGCATCAGCTGATGATAGATATTATCACACTTCACTCTAGCATGTCAGATGTCCAAACATTTGTCTGAGTAATATTGTTAAAGATTCTATTGTTACTGTAGTTTATTCATTTCGCGAAAGGATTTTAAAATAGAAAAATGAATTCACTTAGTAACTGCTAACACATTCTCTGAGCACTTCTGAATAGCTGGTGGCTATTGTCTTCGTATGTAATAATATACTGGAATTCAGGCAAAATCACCAATGATTGTGTTGGAGATGTTTATACTATAAATCTTTATGGATTTATAAAGGTAATCTTTATAGAAGCTGGCTGGACTCAACTGATGGTGTGTACTAGCCTTTGAGCCTTCTAAAGGCAGAAGATACTCTACTATGTCATTTTGTAGACAATGCACACAATGAAACATCTTTTGGTATTTCAGAATTGGTAAATCAACCCCCTGAATGAAAAGTTATAAAGATACATTATGCTTTTTGCCTCCCAATGTGCCTTAAATCTTCTACATCTTGCCTACTTTCTGACTTCCAACTAGTTGCCAGGGAGGACTCAGAGCCGCTAAGCCTCTGAAGAGGGAGTGCTTGATGGATACTTCACTAGCAGGCTGTTCTGCAAGAACTTTGTGTGAATCAGACATGTAGGTCATCCTTCTGTTTGTTTGAGCTCTGCATAGCAAAGGACAGGTGGAAAATGAGTTTAAAATGGCTCAGCTACGAGAGGCATCACCCCTCTGGCCTCCAAACAAGTTAATGAAACTTGAAACTCACAGAACTCTGTTTTATAGAGTTTAAGGTCATCTCAGCAGGGGGTCCTCTGCTGCAAAATTGTGCAAACAGACAATGTAGATAAATTGTAACATAGACAAGACCTAAAGCATTTTAAGGTAATGGGAGACATGATTGGAACAGAAGGACCAGCATAAAAATTTACTTTAGTTCCATAGTTTTGGGTGTATCAGAAATCAAAATGAGTGAGTCTCAATTGACCAAAAAGTGAGATGTGAGGAAAGCATAATTAGTAGCCAATGATGTGGGAGAAAAAAAAAGTTTTCCAGAGCAGGCATCATATAACATTATTATCAGGATAAAGCATTTTATACCGGCATGCTGGTTCTTCTGGCTGACGATACTCTTAGGCAACACCTCCATAGCTGTAATGATTCTGAGGACTTGGGGAAAGCCTCAGGACAGATCTTCTAAATAGCATACTTACAGGCAGAAGATGGAAGTTTTAGCAGGTTCAACATCGTAACTTCCTTGTGTGAAATAGTGTTATTTACTGACAATCTTGTATATTGGAGACAGGATGTTTAAGGCATAATGCATTTTTTTTTCAGAGACATTCTGTCACTTAAAAAATACTGTAGTATCTTTCAAAAGCTATTTTCATCCATTTATAAACGGTTACATTCAGCCCTTAAAGATAAGGAAATCATCTGATATATAGCGGAAACCAGTGCACTGCATTTTCCTTTCTAAATAACAGATAAAGACTTATAGATGAACACCCCCTCCCATTAGTTAAATGATAAATAGTCATATGAGTTTTCTTTAAAATTAAGCCTTTTTAGTTGCTCCTGATCATCCCAAGCAAACTCAGTTGTTGTGGTGATGGTTGCAAATCTCAACGTTGCTATCACTTGACCTTACACAATCCATGTAAAAGCACATTTGTCCAGCTGCACGGAAAGCACCATACATTATCATGTCATGGTTAGCTTTGACTTATAAAGAAAATATGCCATATAGCTGTACATCTGTTGATACAGATGACACTAAATCATAACATACAGGTCTGGAATGACAGAAAACTCTGAGGTTAGAGATACCACTTTATTTCCATATTGTGGTGCTGAACTACTGAGCTTATTTTAAAGACAGCATTTTCATTTGTTTTCCTCTTAGTCTTTTCTTCTTGCTCATTTTGTTTGTGCAAAATGATTGAATTTGTATCATCACACAGCCCTTAGTCACATCCCTGGTTCAGTCTTGTCATCATTAATCAGGCTGGCATCCCTGGTATTTACTAGTGCAAGCATGAAAAAATAGGAATGCAAAACAGCTGCAATAACAAAGACAAATAAATACAGTAAGTTGAATCAATGTATGAACATCAACCTAGCTGTACAGGTATCACTCCATCAGAGCAAAGGTTATTGTACCCCTCTGCCCTGTTATATCTGTTGGCACTAAATGTATTCTGAGGAGACAAGAGGAAAGATGACTAGCTGTCTGCAAAGTTGAGCCTGTTACTCAACAAGTATACCGGTAGGTAGCACTGGATAACCGTGTTCTTGATCTGATAGGCATAACTACTGATATGTGGACAAGTTTTCCAGTTGGCCTTAAACCTGTGAATTTAAATATCTGACCTAAGAGGCATAGATCTCCCACCTTCCGTCAGCTCCTCTACAGAGGTGGTAAAGCCACAGCAAATGATGATTGTGCTTTGTAGTATCTATGTGAACAGGTTTTACATAAGTAATACTTTGAGAATGGATTGCTTCCTTTGACTTGATGCAAAATGACAATCCAGTTTTTCCCTCCTCTTTTCACCTCAACCTTGTACTCTCCAGGGACAGGGTTCTAGTCCCGCATGCCTGCAGCTGATAGTATGTCCTGGGACTGAGCATGAGCTGTGATTCATCCTCAAACCACCATTCTTGCTCCCAGCTTTTCCCCACACTGTACTTCTCCTCAATAAAATCTGTATTTATATAAGTTTTCTGAGGTGTAGTCTACCATGTTAGTGCCCTAATATTAAAAAGGGATCTGAAGTACTCCTGTAGTGCTAATTCATATACCTAGTAAATTCTCGAGAGCAGGTAACAGACAGTGAATGCCAACTAAACCTATTATTTTCAAAAAGTGACCAGAAGTTAAAAAGCTCTGTAAAGTAATGCAATTTTCAGTCCTGTATGTCATACCTTGGCCACTATCTTTGCCAGGTTTTTGTTTCTAGAGACAGAATCTGAAAATAGTTAACCCACAGCTGATGCACACAGACGTGTTTTCATTAAATAGTTCCCTTTCTTTCTGCACAAAGTCTTCAAATATTCATCACGGAGCTTGAATCTAGGTGTTAGTCAGAGAACTCTTACAAACAAGTATGAGCTTGCATTCCTGAACCTTGTGCTCTGCTCTTCCACACCAGATGACTAAACTGAATGACATCTCGAGTCCAGACAATGTCTTTCTCCAGCGAGGTAATCCACCTACATCAAACCTGCTCTCGCACAGTGACATTTGCCTCCAACTTTGTCCATGCATAGCCCAGGTCCCAGGCTCTAGTTGAGTTACAGATGTTTACACCAGCCAAGCACAGGATCACCTCTGAAGTCTAGAAACAGAAGAGTGGAGAAGCTGTTTTCTGTAGTTTGCTTGCCATGGGTTCTGCTTTGTCATTTTAGTAGCTTTTCCTTTTGCAGCGGAGAGAGTGTTTTGTTGCATGAAATGCTAAGTCAAGACTCTAAAGTCCTAAGCAGTAAGGCCACTGACTGGAGAGGAGAATCAGACCTGGAGTCCTGTGAGAGTTATATACTGATATACATTTGCTTTGTATCCTGTTCACAACCTTCAATATTCTTCTGAGCCTCAGCAGATAAACGGTCCGTGTGGTGTCCTCTGAGGTTAGCTACTTTTGGCTGAGTGCTTGGGCTGCTTTGGCAAGAGGCCTCCTCACACAGAGCTCGGTGCCAGCACCTCGCTCTCCTCTCTGCTAGGAAGCCTGAGCTTTCACACCCCCACTCCCTGGCGCTGGAGTGGTGTTGCAGAGGGAGGAACGGAGCAATTTCTCAAGTGCTGCTTAAACCATTTAGCTCACTTCAGGTGAAGGAAAACATCTTAAACAACTTCCATACACCATGCGGTAGTTCATACCAGTGAGAAAGAGAATCCCAGGGAGGCTTACAGTAGACGAGGAAGCTATATGAAACTCCCGTGTGAGCTATACACTCATCATCGACATGAGGTTTTTTCATACATTTTACTGGAGAGGGTGCGGGGAGGGGGGAATGGAAAATGGTTTAGAGATGTTTTTTATTTTAAATGTCTTTAAGCCTTTTTTCCCCCATGTCTAACTTCCCACCTTTTTGTAATAAAGTGTACATGAAGAGCAGATCAGATGAAAAAGTGATTACATCCCGTTGTAATGTTGAAAATATGCTTATTCAGCTAAACGTGTTTTGAAATACTGGCAAAAAAAGCAGCCTGCTAAGTTCAGGCTGGAAGCAGTTTACATAGTTTCTGAGACTATTTTCTCTACTGTTCAATATATCAAGAACTCACAGTGCTGCAGCAGCTACTATTTTTCTGCCTCTAAAATATAGCTCAAGAACAAAAGCCATTGTTTCAAAGTAACATGAACTTGCTCCCCATCTACACATATGAAGACAAGTGAGCAATAAGTGGATTATTTTTTTGTCAACAAATGTCACACATATGCGCGTTTCCTTCAGTCTTAAGTTCTTCTATTTAAAAAATGCTGAACTCAATATAGTGAGCGTGAGAATACAAAGCAGAAGCACCAAACTTAAGTATCATGTTCTTTTATTATTATTATCATTATTTTCTGCAGTTACCAATGAAGGAAAATATACTTTTAGAGAATTTTATCTGTTAAATGTTTTTTATTGCAGAAAAGACACATCGAGATTTTCCATTTAAAAATAATTAAGTCAGAACATGGGAGGGAAATTTCAAAGTAAACCATTATATATATGTTTTTTTAAAGGAAAATGTTTAATCTAGTCAATAAAGTGCTAGAGTTAAGATTGAGGTTGCTGTTGTTAACTACTCGGAACTGTGGAGGAACACTCTTGAAGTGATATTTCTTCAACCAAAAATACAGGTTGTATATTACAGATACATAAGATTGCTTTTTTACCTACTTTGTAACTAAGGCCTTTGCCACAAAGGCTTGAGAATCAAAATCTTTGTTCAGCATTCAACACAGACCCAAAGTTACAGTCCCTGTACATTACTGCAAAATAAATGTTAAGTAATCTTGGTAACTTCAAACTGCACAGTATACTCCAGTTTCCTCTAAATGACAAGGGAAATAATTTCTTAGAGTTTTTAAATAGGGAGTGGTGATGTATCTTAAGTGAGCAGAAAGTACTGGATATAAAAGCTTCAACTCACTTTTTAAAATAATTGCCCTGGTCTTTCCCAAAGAATTGCAATTTTCCGTTCATTTTCTGCTAATTGCATGTGCAGACAGATTCAGGCAAAACATCTGTAGCGGCTCTAAGTAGGAGAGTTTCCTACAAAACAGTCAAGTTCCAGATGAGTTTTGTCATGTTTCAATCTCCCTTCCACTCTGACGTTTGAATCCATATGAGCATCTTTTTACAGAAACAACACGGCATTTCACAGGTTCTCCCCATAGTACAAATTATACATGAATATATAAAAGCTGGGAGGCTTTTTGCTATGAAGTGGAAGCTGAACACAAATCAATTTGTCTTCTATTATTTTTTGCTCAGTGAAGAAAAAAAAAATTCTATTCTGTAGCTTGAAATCTCAGTATTATAAAATTTAAAGGTGGGAAAGACATTTTTGGGATATGCTGTGCTGTAGTTGGTATGTTCCCTCAGACTACACCATGAAAGATCCATAATTCTCACTAATCTTCATTCAATGATTTCATCATAGAAAATTCTAAGTAGGTTTAGGTAGGATGTCAGTTTTTGGATTAAAGATAATACATCTTAAAATAGCGAGGCGGAAATATAAAAGCAAATCTAGAAAAGCCAATAAGGCATGAATCATTCAGTAAAATACGATCTAATGGTAGAAGTGTATTACAACAGAGTTAAAGTAATCTTTGATGTTTTGGAGGGGGGCTTTCATCACCTCTTTTGTATGTAAATTCAATAACTTACAGCTCCTGGAACCAGATTTTGATTTGCCAGATTTATATCTGCATGTGAGAGCTTTAGTCACAAGTATATTTAGATTGGGAGCAGACCAATACAGATTTATTTTACAACACACACAATACTATGAGTCCCATACAAGCTTGTGCATGAATTTCTGACAGATGTATCTGTATAAAAACAAGCAGACAGAATGTGCTTGGCCAGTTTTTAAAATGTCAGAATAACCTTAAAAATGTGATTGAATGAACATTGATTTCACTCATCCACCCCCTTTTTGATTATTTATTTTATTTTCGTATAACTCAAGAATTAATCTATTTAGACTAAAAAAAAAGTGTGGAAGATATCTTCTAGTGTCAGCATGCATAGTTATGTGGAAGAAACTAATGACATATGACAAAATGCATAAACATTGCTTGTCAAGCAGTCCTATGCTAGAAGTAAATTCATAAACAAAAGACCATGTTTCAATAACAATGAATGTTGTGAGAAAAAGAAACAAAACCTAGGAAACAAATTCACACTCAACTAGATAAATTTAAATTTCTAGTTGGTTGACTTTGACTTTTAAAATTTATTAAACAGAGGACAGTTTGGGGATTTTTTTTTCCACTTCCACTATTTTTCTACTTGGGTATCAGCCTTGCTTCCCAGGAGCTTCAGTCTTGTTCCAGAATATGTGAATGCTGCTCTTAGATGGTTAAGATAAGAATAATATGATTTTTTATTCAGAGTAGAAACCGCAGCTGAATGTTTGAGAACCACATTAAGAAGAAAGCTTCGGTACTTTCTCATATCTTATGCCTTTCTTTTTCACTTGCCCTCTTACCTTTCAAAATTAACAGTGTGCATTTTATACATACCAATCTGAACTCTTGGTTTTACTACTTTTTCTTCATTAGATCACCTACCAGATTAATTTTACCCTAATTATGAGAGTGCAGAGAGGTGAATTTTACCTTCTCCAAAGAAACAGATTTGTAAAAAAAAAAAAAACTTTTATCAGAAGTCATGCAACATTCCATAAGAAAATTTAAAAGCTGCTTTCACATTCAAGTTTGGGATTTTTTTTCACTGAAAATTTTCACACACTGGCCAACAATCTGAGTTGGTTTGGGACATTTCTTCTATGTAGGTCAGCTAGGATTCCAGAATGTGATTTCAGCATAGCTTTTTTTTTTTTTTTTTATGAGTGCTTTTCTTGAGAAGTTGTACAGAAGTCCAGAGTTGAGGCAAGAATGGAAAAAAAAAAAAATTGTAGGGAAGAGCTTGAACTTTTATTTCTCCAGATCAGATGACTGCTTTCAAAACGACACTTGAGTCCTTCACAAATTTGGTTTGGACTATTTGAATTGTTTCTGTCCTAGAATAATTTTTTCAACGCTGGTCAAGCTTGTCCTGAGAAAGGTTGGTTTCAGATTATAGCACTGTAGTAAGAATATTTCACCCCAAAAGTTCATAGCTATTCCATCGAGAAGACACTGGTCCTTGAATTGGAAATCACGTTACTAACATTTTGCCTATTGTCACAATCATTTGAGAGTAAGTTGTGTCTAGCATATCTTCAGGCAGCTGTTCGCTGCTTCATGAAAGCATCCTGCATCTCCTATTGGAAATTGTCATCTGACCACACTTTAGTTCAGGATCTTTGCTGTTTACATCATTATGCTATGATGTGGAAGTTTATTCTTCCAATGAGCCAGATGGCCTTTGGGTGCTCAAGGTTTCCTGTTGCTATGAGTAAGGTACTTATGGCTGATCTCTTTGCAATGAGTCCTTACAAAATTATTCACCTTGAAAAACAATTTTCTTTTCAAATACTCTCACATGTAACTTCACAACTCATGTTTCCCATGATTTTTGGATTTATCCCACTTAGAGTTTTGTTTCCATACCTAGATTAAAGCATTGCTGCAATTGGAATGTCTCAAAAATGCCTGTGAAAGTTAACATTAGCATTCATGTTAATACAGGATTCTCCAGGTAATGATTTTTACCTCTAGGCACTCTTCTAAACACTTAAAATAGTCAAGGAGCAAGGATGAAAATTCAGAGGATGCAGAACAAACTGAGCAAAGTGCTACTAAAAAAATAGCAATCAAAATTCACAGCACTGTTATTGACAGATTTTTTCAGTGTTGGCCTTCCCCTTTCTGCCCTGCATTCTCTGAAATCTTTCTGTCTTCCTTGTGGGAGAAATTATTAGGGAAGTTAATGGCACTTGTTCATGGCCTGGTAAGGATTTTTTGTGGTTAGTTGGTAGTGTGAGCCCTCAGCTCAGAACACCTACATCAGTCCATGTGGACCACTGAGCAGTCATCAGTCACAGCAACTGCAAACCCAGGCTTGAACACACAAAAAAGGGAAGGCTCAGCAACCCATTACACCTCACCCTAAGGCATCACTGGTGTTGCCAACTCCACAGTTCAAAACTTATGAGTCAAACCTCCCCCAAATCTTAATATTATTAAAGGATAAAAAATGGGGGGGGGGGGCAGGGCGGAGTGTGTGTAACTGCTTTTCTTTTGTATCGTGTTCTGACACTGTAATGCTAAGGAAAAAAAGTTTTATTAAACTAGAATAATGGGAAATATTACATAACTCCTTAGGTCTTACTTGCTTTAAAATTTTGCCTTTTAAAGGAGGAGGTGTGTGCATTTGGCAGAAATACATTAGGTTAGGTATTTTATTTTTGTTTTTTAACACACTCAAATTATAACTCTGTTGATTTTGGTTCTTCATATTCTCATGTGGTTGTGAACTATGGCAAGTGTTTGCCAGTGATAGTGAAATCTAGGGGAAAGGTGCTTTCAGCATATAATGCCAATATATGTGGTACTTTATAAAGCTGAGGAACTTGAAAAGCCAGGTTCTTCATCTCTCAGTTTGGGCACCCAGAATGGATGGATACTTGTGCCAAATTCTTACTGTTTAAAATATGCGTAGTATCTCTCCTTCAGCTCATGGTATTATCATGAAGAGAAATTAATGGACCTCTGAGAAGTATTCAAGGACCATAGTGATAAGAAGTGCCACAGGAAAACCTTGTAGTTTGGGCTCCGGTGGGCAGTTCGAGAAGCATCCAGTAAATAAGACATGGGGCTGCACATTGTGCAGTGAGAATGCAGAATACTGAGTAGCTGCTCATATTGGCATTGCTTTGTTCCGCCCACTAAACGAAGCCAGGACCCAGCAGAAAAGACAGAATACAGGCCTCTGAGTGAGAATTCTATCGTACAAAGCCTGTATACAAGAAGTGTTGCTGCACAGTAGATTTTGTTCCTTTTTTTTTTTTGTCTGTTCGAGTCTGCACCTTTTCAATCCTGTTTGAACAAGATTAACCCTTGTTTTTAGGCAGTTTTAACTCAAGTACATATGTGTATATTTGTGGGAATGCACATGCTTGTGCATGTCATTTTTTTGCAAGTTGTTGCAGGGGGTTAAAAGCCAATTGCATAAACAGAAATTTTATCTTGTAGCAGTCTACTGCCATCCACATTAGTCATCACAAGGATGGGAATATTCTGAGCCATCCCACAGTGCCCTGCTACTTGAGCCAACTGATGGCAATAAGAAGATAATTCTGTATTTAAAGCACCTCCATAGAGAAACAGCACAGAGTTGCTGGTGATTCCCTCTTCCCTTTTGACCATGTCCTGGCTTCTCAGCACTTTGTCTTTTCTGCCAGCTCTCATTTGCTTCTCCAGCCAAGAGGTCTGGTTTCCTTCTGCAAATATCTTCTTTGCTCAGACTGAGAGTCTTCTCACACCTTCTGCACCCAGCCTGCCTCCTTTGCACTGCTAGGCTCCCTTCTCTTTCTTCTGTTCTGGTTTGATATCTTTAGTTCTCCCATAATGAAATCAAACAACTTCCACTAGGCTGTCTGGATGCAAGCAAAGTATACAGAGGCAAAGACATTTAGTTTCATGGCACTCAGATTGAATGCCTAGATCAACCACTACAGGACTGAATCACATAGTCCTGGTGTAGAGTATGTGGTGGGTGTAGAGCTTGTGAGGGAGCAAAGGTGGGATCTTTGGAAATTTTTCCTGTTAAACTTCAGCAAGTCCCTAGCAAGTGTATGTGACCTGAAGTTTTCAAACATTTACAGCCTGGCTAGAATGATGTGACAAAATCCACTCCCTTAACAGGCTACCTCTCATCCTAATCTCCGCTCCAAACACAGGGATGCAGGAGCTTCTCAAAGACTAGGTTTCTGTCATTTGGCAGCATGGACCAAACAATCGATGCTTCCATAGGCTCGTTCTTGGAAAGATCTAAGCCGTTTGGCTGTAGATTTTCAAGTAAGTTATCCCTGAGGCACACACCTGGTGAGGGAAATTTTCAGCCAAACAGCGCAAGTTTGGCAAAGTTTATAAGCAACTGAAAATAGAAGGTATCTGGCAATCATAACAAGTTGGCAGTTGTGCTAGCCCCACCTATAATATTTTTGAATCATTTAATAATGTAGTGAAGATTTTTAAGGGAGTTTTTTTTTGCATTAGCATTTAGTAAGATACAAGTGTGCAGCTTCCCCATACTCGTTTGAGCTACAAGGCATGGAGAGGTCATTTAAAGCAAGCATGCTGAGTTTGGAATCATTAGCCAGTAGTTCCCATAGGCTTCATAATACTGGGAAGTCTGCAACTGAACACGTATGTAAGAAATGAAAAAAAAAAAACCAAACCACCTAAAATTGACTTTTCCAGTTTTAACACCCTTGGTAGACCTTTGCTTATTTTTAAAACATATTTTCACATGTTCTAAAAATTATATTAGAAATGATAAATTAAAAGTCTTACTGATATGTTTCATCTCTTTGTGTTTGGTTAGTATTAGGTCTGACAATATCATGTGTTTTTAAACAAGAGAACACTGATCATAGAGAACATTCGGCATATGCAACTTTCACTTGCTTTAACAAAATATTTGGTATTTCTTCTTGCAAGTACACTTGGAAAACTTTGTAAGAGGAAACATCAAGCTTTCTATTCATTTTAAAGTAAATACTTACTAACATTTTTATGTCCAAAAGACTATATCATCCAAAGAATTCTATAGCTTCTAAAAACAAAGACATATCTGAATAGTTTAGGCCTACATTGTAAGCTTTTATGGGCTAGATTTACTATGTCTTTTTGTTTGTTTATTTTTAGATGCCAACTCAAATGCAAAACATTTGGGTATAACAAGTTGCTCTTCATATTGCATAGCAGATTATACAGTTAGTCAGGTCTTTGAAGGGGATAAAAAGTTTCTTGATGGTAGTAGTTACAGAATGATTTTGGTAAATTGCCCAGTGTGGCTTCACATATTACAAGGATAAACAGATTACACCCAGTAAAAACTTTTATAGAATGTTCGTAGTAGGAGGGAAAACACAAAAAATATTCATCTCTGATCAGACCACTGGTGTTTGAGCTCACCCTAATCTCTGTCATCAGAGCAGCTACCAGTGCTTCACAGGAAACTGAGGGACTCTTGTAGACACGCACATATCAATATGTAGACGGGTGAAATTTCTAATACCAAGCATCTACTAGGTGGCATTAGGGTCCTAAAACTTGGGGCCCTGTAAATTACTTGTTTCATTTTTCAGCCTTTCCTTTCTATCCTTGCTCAGAACATTAATTAACATGCTGAATAACACCAATGTGACTATAGATTATCAGGACAAACTTAGTAGCAGGTTGCAAACTGACCATATTAAGGAGATAACAGTGTAAACTAGCCTAACTCATACCTGGGCAAACTCAGCTTGTTGGAGCTGCCTGCCAAATAACAGCCACGATTCATATGCTGCATAAGGAGGCTTTTAGTTAGTAAGTCAAATTAATACATCTCCATCTTAACCAAAAAACAAAAAAAAAAGATATCTTTAGTGTGCAGCTCATCTATTTTGTGCATCCTCCATCCCAGGTGTCCACAGGCCTTCACTCAGCATCTTTCCACTGCTCCTAGGTGCCCACAGGCCTTCACCTGGTACCTCCCCACCACTGCAATGCACCCAGGGCTCTTCATCCAGCATCTACCCACTGCTGCCAAGTACCCACAGGCCTTCGCCCGGTGCCTCCCCACCTTTGCAATGCACCCAGAGCTCTTCACCCAGCATCTTCCCACTGCTCCCAGGTGCCCTGGGCCCCTTGCCCAGCATTTGCCCACTGCTCCAAGGTGCCCACAGTCCTTCACCTGGTGCCTCCCCACCACTGCAATGCACCCAGGGCTCTTCAGCCAGCATCTCCCCACTGTTGCCAGGTGCCCAAAGCCCTTAGCCTGGTTCCTCCCCACCACTCCCAGCCATCTAGGGCCCTCCAGCAAGCGCCTTCCTGCCATCCTCAGGGCTCTCAGGAGCCCAAGGCCCTTTGCCCAGTGCATCCCAATCACTGTGAGGTGCCCATGCCCCTTCATCCATCACGTGTCCACCACTCCCAGGTGCCCATGGCTCTTAGCTCTGTGCTTCCCACCCTTTCCCACTACTCCGAGGTGCTCAGGACCCTCAGACATTTGAAGGACCCAAATAGCAGACATCCCAGGGACCCGCTTAAGCCCAGGAACTTGTAACCTGCGGAGCTCTCACATGTTCTTCCTCACTTAGAGGGAGAGCCGGTTGCTGTATGTGGGTTTTCACAGCTTGGGTTTCCACAGAGTAAACCTTACAGGGTATTTCAGTAAATAGTCAGACTACAGCCCTTCCCCTTGAGACAAAAGGAAAAAGAAAATGTAAAAAATCTGACATCTGTTACAGTTAGAAAACCAAGTACTTGGGAGAAACAGAATAATCTGAAGTTTAAGCTCTCTGTTAAATTATTGTTAAATATTTTGATTACTGTATACAGCATATTTATTACTTGTCTTCATTTATGTTTGAGGATCTAAGATTCTGTGTGCAAGTTAATCACAGCATTTCAATGTGAAATATTTTCATAGTTTGAGGACTGAGATGACTTTAAATTACACATTTTACTGGATTTTAATTGCAATATTTCTTTATAAAAATAACTTTGTAAATATTCTTTTAACCTCACTGCATGAAAATACATTAATTTACAATCACGCTAAAATTTATAAGCAATTTTTTTTTTTTTTCCAAATGAAAAGCTAATGATGAGTGGATTGCAGCAAATACTCTTCATTAGTTCGTGGCTATTCAGAGCCTTGCAAAAGAACACACGTGATCGCCTAACTACACAAAAATAGCAGAATTAATATTCCCTCCGAGTTCCCAGGCACCAGC
>WBNH01010429.1:0-13389 GCA_013401255.1 Urocolius indicus | reverse complement strand
AGAAAAAAGAAAGAAGAAAGAAGCTATCTTCACTGTATTTTGCAGAACATAAGAGAAACCACGCAGCTACTTAAGGAAATCCAGAACTAATCTGTCTCCCTGCCAGGCTGTGACATTGCTGGTGCCAGAAGCTCCTAAACTTCACTAGCATTTGCTAAAGCCATCTGAATTGTTGTTTCCAATAGCACATGGTGGCATATGATAAATTCAGATTCTGATTTTCATTAAAAAAAAAGGCAGAACACACCAAGTAAAAGTAGGAAATTGATATTGAATAATCAATCTACTTGATAGGAAAAATAGCACAAGAACTAGGAAACATGAATATTAACTGATATTATCTCTCTAGGGTAACCAGACAATACATTCACAAATTATGTGCTCATTAAAAGGCAGAGAAAATTCATTGAAAAGTAATTTTTCAAATAATCTTTGAATAGTAGTCATCTTAACTCAGCTTCACACAGCTGTCACTAAAATTTATCATATCTGATTGACCTTTTACCATTGCGATTAATACTAATTAAAAATCTTTAGTGGTGTTTTATAATCTTGTCAAATTTTTTTTTTAAAAAGCACAGGGCAAGTGGTTAAATAAAAATTTGCAGCACTGACTTAAGAGTCATAAATATTATTGATTCATAAAGTGTAGTCCCTGTAATATAGTTTTAACTACTCTTCCAACTGTTTTATTCACTTGGGACTTGAACATGGTTGGAGTTAGTAGTATCGTACCATAGGTAGACACAGAGATGCACTCAGGTCTTTTGGTTAAATATTGAATAAAGAAATCTCAGAGACATTAATAATGTGTAAGAACCATCAATGTCTTTATAGATTTAAAAATCAAAAAAGACATGAACATTTTCCTTGTACTTTTCTTTGAAAATAAATTTGTTCGTGCCAAGTCCTGGCATTATCCACATTTTTTCTAAAAATTGTGTAATTTCATCCAAAGCATTACTCACCAAAACTCCCTAACACACCTTTTTATTAGAAAAGTGTATTATTCTGTTCAGGAGAGGACAAGAAAAAGCACAAACTACAGGTTCTAAGGACTTGGAAAGTTAAATATTGAGCAAGGAAGAATTTATGGAGATTTTATTTCTACCATCTGTTCATGTTAAATTTTTGAGACAGATTCGTTCCTAAAAGTAGTTGTGTTCTTCAGTATGTATGTGGATGGCTCCTATTACTCACCGAGACTCCACAATAAGGGGCAGATATTGACCTACAGTTTTATTTTTGTACTATAATTGGATTAAAAGGTAGCAAGCCTGTAATAATTAATCAAGAATATGTGTCAGATTAGTGAGCTGTTTATTCTGTGACTTAGAAGTTCTTATTAAACTAAAAATTTACAAACGAATGGTAAAGGAAGCAGTTGCATCAGATAAGCTGTTACATGACACAAATCTAACCACAGTTAAAAGAAAGTACCTAAACTACTAGTTGAGCATATTTTATATTTTCTCCAGATATCTACCAAACAATTCCAGAGGTATAAAAACCCAGAAGAGCAAAAATGTAGAATCTCTTTTTCAAGACAATAGGAAGTTTGAGAGAATCCTATTGAGACATAATACAGCTTGGGGTCACTTAAGGAAACCATCTAGTCTGGAGACTTTTTATTAGGCAAAATGTAATTCTTAAAGGGTATTGAGTATACAATAATCTCTTTTCTCTACTACTTCGGTCTTGCTACAAAAGAAATACTTCTTTTAGAAGGCTGGTCAGTGATTACAAAGTTATGGAGAGAATAATGCAATTACTGAAACAGGTTCTTGGAGTTATTTTTGACATGTGAGTTCTACAGAATTCTGTCCCTGTTCTTAGACTGGTTACCCTTTCTCATTATCACAACATGAGAAAGGTTATGTGTGTTAATATTGCACCTCTGTTCAGCTTTCTCATGTAGACTGAGATCACATCCAACTCCAGTAGGAGCAAACCAGGATGAGGAGAAAATGCCATTATCCTGGTAACTATGACAGCTATTTATGAAAGAATCTATTAAAAAAGCAGAGTTCAGTAACAAACAAGAGCTCGCATGAGTGCCACAGAATTGTTCTTAGCATATCTGTAAAGAGTCTGGGTGGCATATAGTGATGATGGTCTCTTGCAAAAAGATTTTACTAGATGGGAATTAAATATCATAATTCAATAATTTAATATATTTTCCTTTTTTGCCACAGGAGTAAAAATGCAGTTTTCATCTGAAATTGTCTCTTGTCCTAGCATTTTAATGTGGAGGTGCATGAGAGCATATTGTTGTACTTAGTGCAGAAAATATCCAAGCTAGTGGTAGCACTAGACATACCATGATGAGATCAGTTCCCACATCCTAGGTTTCATTCTTCTCTGAATTACATTTGATCCAGTCATGTGCTTGACTTGGAGCAATCCAGGTAACTTGTCTTGGTGACAAAACCCATCCAAACTCTTCTATTTGCAGAATGCTATTATCTTATGCTAAATCAGCTCATATGTTTGGACAAAAGTTCATACATTTGGACAAAATCCTTATTGATAAGAAGGAGGCATTGATCTTATCACAGTTTTTGAAATATGGTTTCTTTAGGAACAACCTGCACTGAGAGTACATTGTGTGCATACAAAAAGCAGAGTCATTAATAAATTATACACAATGTAGGACTTGAAAAATATATACAAAGTAGACACAGATTTGTAGTTTGAAAGAGCTGCATGGAACAGTTAATATATGACGTGACATGAATGAAAATTAAATAACCATTGAAGTGTTTTTAGAGAATCTGATACCATTTCATTGGAAATAAAAATCAAAGTGAGACACCAATAAAATAACGTTACCTGCTGTTATTATGGACTGATAGAAATAAGAGTAACAAAGTAGTTCAGAGTTTGAGAATGGGGTGGTTATGGAAAATTCTTACCCCAAAATTCTTCTGGACTCAGAGAGTTCAAATCAAAATTTATAGGATAATTAAACAAGAGTGATGCTTCACATACTTACACACATATAAGGAAATATTCCAATAATGATAAAAATGTTTGTTTACAATGGTACAACCCTATCACTCAAAAGATTTTAGATGTATTTTACTACACTGAAATATTATATTTCATTTCAAACATAATGTTTCATCTCTGTTAACAGTTATATGGTTTATTGGAAACAAATAGACTGGAATTATATGCGCTGGAAAAAGGTAGATCCCAGTCTTTCAAGGAGGAGAACTTTGAGGAAATGTCAAGAACCATCATTTCCACTGAAAGACAAGTGGGTAACAGGCTGCTGTAAAGTACCATCATTTCTATACAAATGAGTCAAAATTTTATTTTAATAAAGATGGTGAAACCTACAAATAGCAAGTACTCAGTTATCTTGATAGTGAAGTCAGTAGATTGAAATTCCATTCCACTTAGTGAGAAAAGACTGAGTCTTAACCATGTTAAGAATTCAGCATCACACCAGAAAAGGTCCTTCTATACTGCCTCTGACAATAACATACATACAGAGTGATCCATCCCTGATAGATTCTTCTACAGGCCAAAATGTGTCTGCATTGACTGATTTTGTTCCTTTGGAACCTATTTACCTCTCAGCACCCATAAAGAGCACTGCATAGTTATTAATTACATGTTGCCTGAAAAAAAAAAGTTACATGCTGTTTGCTGTTATACCTGCTGCCTGATAAACTGGAGTAGCTCAACCAATAAATAGGCTTTTTACTGCTTATGTTTGACTTATACTATATCATAATATGAGCCCATCATTTTATGGTGGAAAAGCTTTCATCTTCTACAGGAATATTTTAAGAACTATTGCCTTTATTTAGGTAAATGTAGTTTCCATCTAAAAATATTCTGAGTCTTTACAATAGACCTTTCATGCTTCAGTATTTATTTTAGACACAGTACTGTAGTACAGTATTATTTTAAAGGAGAAAGATTATTAAAGCACACTGGTTTTGTGACTAAAACTTAAGCATGCAGAAACATAGGAACAGAACCTGTGTATCCACTAAGAATGCAAACATATTCTACAGATATTTCCAATAAGAAACAGCGTAAGTGCTATATTCAGTTTTGTAAGAGGCAGCACAAGTGCTTGTGCTCAGTCATCTCTTCCTCAGGAACATCCAGTGAGTCCCATTTTCAGTGAGACTTTCTGTAAGATGATGTTTATAACTGATGATCCAAGTGGAACAGGAAGAGTGGTGGGACAGTGTTCTAGTGCTCTTGCTAACAATAGCTTATATCAGGCCTCACTGCCCTCACAGAATGCAGCAATTTGCTGAGGATGTGTGAAGTGTAATGGTAACTGGCCATGCCAGTTTGTGGCTGCTTTCCTTCAGCAAATTTCACACTGTTTTCCAACTTGTATTGGGACTCACTAGATATAGGATTTATTATGCTACTGCTGACATTTGGAGCTGAAGCATGATTGCTGCCTGCTCCAGAGGTAGAGAAATGCTGCTTTTGAGAGAAACAGCATTCTGTTTTGCTTAATGAAATAAAAGTCTCCATAGATGTTTGGTTTACATTACACACCCTAACACATATGACTACATCAGACAGCTAAGGGATACTTTAGGGTCAAATTCTGATTTGTATCCATCAAATTGTATTCAAATCAAAAGCGGAACTGAGCAGTATGAAAGTGAGAGTAATAAGTCACCATCTGTCTCTGGCAGATCCCCAGACATAGAAAAATATTTGATTGTGTAATTCTATTTAAAATACATCATATTAGTCTGCACATTTGCGTAAACTTGCAGTGTAGCATATCAAGACAAAGAACTGACAATGTCATAACATTGATAAACCATAGAAACACGGTTATTATTTTTTAAAGGCAAACAGTGTGTTCAAATGAGAAGACTTAAGCTAGTTGAAAGAAGAAATGGCTACAAATATAATTGATGGTGAAAATTAAACATTTCTTTTCATGTGCAGCTGAAACTTTGTATTGACAATGCACCCTGCTGTCACTACTTTCCATCCAATTTTAACCAATTTTAAATTATCATTTTAAATGATCCAAGCAACAGCTTCCACTAAAAATCATGATAAGATCCTTTTGCACTCTCTGATACAGTCTTCCACTGCCAAGAGATTTCTCCTAGTATTCTTGGAGTCAACTCCATTACAAATCACAATTATTATCCAAATTATATTTAGAATGGGTTTTAGACAAGTATGCTTGTTTAAAGCTGCTGGTGTTTGACTCACTCTGTATAACTGTATGAAGCAAGGACTGCCAACTTGATTTGAAGAGGTAAGAGTACCTTAGAGGCCTGTGCAAGGTCAAGATACTGCACAAGAACTGCTCAGTTTTTCACACGTAGCAATGAACAGTTGCATAGCAAGCATGACAGCATGGGAACTTCTCATCCCTGAGAAGTATCCCTGATAGAACTATGACACAGAATTTCTGACAAGCTCAAGAAGAGACCAGTTTACTAGTACTCTACGAGGACACACAATGCTTACAAAGCAGAAACATAATAGGGATTGCTGTTATTACAGATACAAATAGAGTAATTTTTTTTAAACCATAAAAAGATTCATCTCTAGCTTAGAAAATAACCTTCCAAAGGTGGACTCAAAACCTTATGCATGCCCAATCTTCTCAAATATATGCCTCTTCTGCCACAATCTTTTCTCCCTCATCCTTCTAAAAAACTTGACATGTCCTTCAGGTCAACATATTTTGGCTACTATGACACAAGTAAGGCCAGAGAATAGCTCAGAAATGGAGGCTTGGATAAATTTGCTGGCAGATGATTCTTTTCCATTTTCATATAGTGGCTGCTCCAACTTAGTACCCACTAGCTCAGATTGCAGTTGTGGATCGATAGATGATAGATGTCCATTCTCATATATTCAGGCTATATACATTCCACGGGTCAAAATTATATGTTAAATCCCCATCTGGAGGCCAACCAGTGGCTAGCAGAGCACCAGGAACACTGAACTCCTGTTCCCAGAGAGATACACTGCTTAGGGAACCAAGGTGGCACTCTGATCAACTTGTAGCACAAACTGATGTATCTGCTGTAAAAGAAACCACTGCAAGGACCTAGGTGCCAGGGAAAGGATCACAGAGCAAGGTTTTCATCCAAAAGTATGAATAACTAATATCTCACCAGGAAATGATGGGGAAGTGTTGTGGAGAAGCTTGCCTTCCACTGGCTAAGATATGGTCACCCAGCTGCAGCCAAAGCCTCAGTAATGCTTCCAATTTGACAGCTGGAAGAGTCCTGATGAGCAGGGCAGGTGCAAGCCTGCTGGCAACATCCTCCAGCCTGCAGCATTGCCTTATGTGGACCAAGCTGTGGCCAGCAAGCTTTAGGACATTTCTCAGTTTTATCTACACATTGGACAAGGCATTTGACAGCAGTCCGCTTGTTGAATGAAGCAGAGATCAAAGGTCTCCATTTTCCCCTCATGTGACCCCCACCACACCACTCTGACACTGCTAAGATGGAAGCTGGATGGATCTTTCCTTTCATGAAGGCTCTGGGTCTCTTCTTATGGGTGTGGTCAGTACGCTGTCAAAAACCTTCACAATGGCAGCCTTCCAAAGAGGGGCTGAGGTGCCCAAGAATGAGGCTTGGGTGACAGAAATTGGGATCCTCAAAGCTTTACTCAGCTGATGACCAATCCCAGAGGCACCTGACCACTGAAGAAGCCTCAATTTTCTATGTTGAATTTTCTCCAATACCCAACACTCTGCCTGCATGTATACCCAGGCTGCCTGTTCCTGGCATGCCACACATTCCAGACAAAATTCGTCTTCTAAATGGGCTCCAACTTGCTTACCAGGGCACAGGTTTCCTATTCTTCACATTCTCACTCATCTCTCCAACCTTCCCTGTGCCATAGAACAGCTTCAGTGGGCAGCACACCCCATCACACACACCATCCATCCCTAAACACATATAAGTCTCCCATGGATAAGGGAGGGACACACAGCTGCATTCACTCAGGCACAGAGGGAATGTGAAACCAGGTCTGTCATATCTTAAGTAAATGCTGAAATCACTTTGAGAGTAGAGGGAGCTACAACACTAGGCATCTTCTGAAAGTTAAAAATGGTACCTTGCATCTCTAAAATAATTTTTTTTTTAAATAATTTTAAAAAAAAGGGAAGGGAAGGTGACTTAAGTGCCTGCTATTAAGAAAGGGTCTGGGCTGTAAAGTCTGAGAGGAGAGATGTCTTCTAGTAGTACTGTGGCCTACGGCCTGATGAAGGGGAGCATGTGTGATAAATCTTTCTGCTCAACAAGCAGCAGCTGGTCTTCTGTGAACCCCACTCAGGAGCACTCAGTTCTTCTCATCCACCTGGCAGAGTGCAAGACACCACTCCTCAGGCTGTGTTCCATTACAGAGACCAAAAGTGTCCAAAAGTAGTTGTTGCAGTACATGCTCTGCTTTAGTGAAGCTCACCCTCTGAGGGCACACAGCCCTTGCTGTCTCCCAAGCTTTAGTGGCAGTGCAGACTCCCAGACATTCCAGATGGGGCACTAGTTAAAGAGCTGCAGCTCCTCTCCAGGGAGCACATTGCAGTTACAGCCTCAGCCTGCATCCCTTCAGAAGCCCCATGCCTAGGCAGTAAACCTGCAGGAGCACACTGGCCCTTTCCCTTCATGTTTTACACAGCAGATGCCATGTCTGAAGTCTCATGTGAGAGCTTTTTGGCAGAGACCTACATCCCATTATGAAGCACATGCATGGGTCCCATGTTGGCAGAGGAGATGGAGAGGGCCCAGGTGAAGCCTCACTCAAGCTGGCCACAGCAGCCTGCACATAGCCAGGGCTGCACCACCAAAACAGGAACAGCCTGTGCTGGAGGCAGAGCTGAGGAGTGTGGGAATTTGGGACAAGGAGCTGGCAAGGGCTGGACTCTCCCACGTCTGGAGACTTCCAGGTCATGGCCTGAGTGGTGCAGGGGAGGGAAGAGCCATGATGCATTAAGGAAAGGGTACACAACCATGCTCCTGGGAACAGGAAAGTTTCAGCTGTCAGGCCCAGTCTCCCTGAAACCACTCTGGAGGGGTTTTCATAGAAAGGGAGAAAGCCTTGACTGAAATGGAAGCCCAGGTCTCCCCTGTAAGCCTCACCAGCCAACTTCCAATATTTCAACTGTAACAAAGGCACAAGGAAGTTCATCAGAGATGCCTGATCTCAATTCATCATCAAGAGATCTGTTCTCTCTGTGGTCAGTGCCTCTTCCTGTACAGATGTGAATCTGAGACAACGTTATGCTTTGGGAACTATTCTGGCACATTTTTCAGCACCCATCCTAGGAAGAGAGCACTTGCTTAATAATCCCAATCAAAGACTTCTCAGCCTCTGTCAAGGAGGTGGGAAACATTCTATTCCCAAAAGAGATATGCTGCCTCTTGCTAGAAGTCAGTCTTCTCACAAGCCCACGTGAGTCTGGACCATGCCATGAAACAAAAGCTTCAATTACCAGAGAACACTTAAATGCCAGAAAACATTATCCATGTGTCATAGGCTTTATTTCATGTCACAGGTAGATATGAACTGCCTTCATCGTCCCTTTTTCTCTTCTACACTACCCTCACAATTGCATTTATCACTCTGCTGCCCCTAGGGATTTCACTGGCCTAATTGGGAGCACTAATTACATATTGCTTTCAGATACCACATTCCTAAAAGTCTGTATCTCCTTTTGTACTCAAAAGTGAACGTATTCATTTTTATACCCAAGTAAGAAATACTTTCCGGTATTTTAAAAAAAAAAGTATAAGGGCATGATTAACTAAAAGGCAACTCAGATTAATACTACCTGAATAAAACACGTAATTAAAAATCAGAGCAGATAACTCACCACACGTAATTGATCATTACCTCAATATATTTTTTGCATTCTCTGCTTGATCAACAGCTGCTTTAATCACTGCATTTGATCCAGCAGTATATTCAAATGTATATCAAAACTAAAAACATTTTCTAAGATATAAGGTATAGTTACCTTGCTAGATAGTTGAAGGCAGATAAAAACTCTTAAGACTGAGAATATTGGTTTACTGACTGTAACAGTTAGACAAACATTTGCAAGACCAAGTACAAGATGGAGGTTTTGGGTTTTTTTTCCATCCAGACTCAGTCCTTGCAGCGTAAGACTTGTACTGCTAATCACAATGCTGCTACTTGTCATGCTATTTCATTTTTAATTCACATTTTTTCTTTGAAGAGTATGTTGAAGTTAGCAACGATTTTGCTATGGAAACAGGAACAAGCACAGTGTTAAAAATTTATTTTGGGGGAATTTAGTATCCACAAGACACAAGGCTTTACATTTATATTAGTCAAATATTATTGTAGAGTTGTATTGATATCACTGTGTTCTTTTATTTACTTTTATTGGCCACACTGGTTACAGCACTGTTCTAAGGGCCATGAGGATTATGGCCCATTGTATTTGACACTGCACAGCCATGGAAAAACTGTAAGATCCCGCAAATGAATCCCTGCTTGAGTAACCTAATGATTTCTGTCTTTGTTGGAAATATAATATTCACCAGGAAAAACTTCCAACTGAAAAACAAAAATTTTTATGTGATGATGGTATCTGCCTTTTTAATCTTCTGGTCCTTTTTTTAATATCATAATGATTTAGTGTGTTAAATTAAAACTGAAAACATATTTCACTAATGTAGTCAGTTTTGAAGAGCCAACGTACTGCAGAACTGAGATCCCAAGTGGTGAAGTTACACTTCCAGAATTACTTACACAGCCAATTCTGCTGCGAAGTACCTCATAACAGTATTGTTACCATGAAGAAATAGGTGGTCATTGCAATAACCTAAATCAAGAACCAGCTGAGTGATAAGAGCCCAGAGGGTGGTAATCAATTGCGCGGAATTGAATTGGAGGCCTGTGGCCAGTGAGGTCTGCACTTTGGACCCTAAGTGTTCAACCTCTGCTCATCCTGATTTAATTATCAAAATTACCCAGAGCTTTCAGCCAGAAAGTATCCAACTCTGAATATGGTTACTTGAATAATTAAAAAAAGCTCTGGCCTTTCAAGTGTTAAAAGTGTGAAATTCTTGCTTCAGAAAAAAAGAAACATATTATTAATGAATTTTACTAAAGGAAATCCTGTATCTTCAGCACAGCTCAATTCCTGTGCTCTTTGAGATTATGTTGAGATTATTCTGCAACAGTCAATTGGACAGTTGCCTGACTTCGAACCAGGCAGAATTTGAGACATATTGAAAGGCCTGAATACTGTAAAACTTTCCTTGCTTGATATTCACAAAGGTGAAATACATGTAAATTAGAACTCCAGAGCTGGTGTGGGGTTAACACTCTTAAGTCTTGCTCCTATCAAATACAATGTAAATAATTTTTGTCTAGTCCCCTACCCCTGAATTCACAGTGGATGAAATTTCCCTTAGGCAGCAATGAGACAGGGAATAGCTGTTTTATTTTATACTATTCTATATATTCAGAGGAGTGGTTTTCTCCCCTTTCTGATTACCACAGCAAGCGAGACGCTTTTTCTGATGCACAGATAGACTAAGAGAGTTTTTCTCTTATAATAGAAAATTATGCTGTCATTTAAGGTCAAATATGGAGAAAAAAATGGGGATGGAGGAAGGAAACTTACTTTTTTCCTGCAAAATCACAGCACTGGTTTTATAACCATGTGAGTAGAGGATTTTTTGCCACTATATTCAGTGAGAATTGGACTTGAGCCCTCAGTCCTATGCATTCTTTTTTCATTAGAGATTAGCAGCAAATCTTTCACTACCTTCACAGAAGGCTCTGTGTAAACTAGAAAGTTTGCTCCTGCAATCTGTGATTCACTAGAGTGAATAAATATATAAATTACTTCAGATTACTTATAGTAAGCTCTTTGAGAGCTAGGATCTCAGTTTGTGTCTTTCAAGTTAGGGAAAAAGATCTTTGGGTTCCAAATACTACAGTATTTTTTAAAGCATCATATATATTGTAAAATCTTCTACATATCATCATATCTTTGTAAAAACGGTAAATTTATGGGCTGCAGTTAAAACCTTCATAAACTTTTCAAGTTAATTCCCACCATATTTTACTTTATTGTGCACAGTGACACGTCACTATTATCTCTATATACCTGCTAAGTTTAACACTTTTCAAACAACACCTTGTATTTGTGACAGTTAAAAATAAACACAAAGTTTTACCCATGAGAAAAAAAAAAAAAAGAAAGAAAAAAAAAAATGGAGGAGTACCAGTATCATGGTTAAGATTCCTTTTCTAGGAAACATTGCTCTCTGGATTCTGAATTCCCTGAGTTACTGGGAGTTTAAAATGGCCTAAATCTGTTTGACGGAAAATTATTACAAAAACCTTGCAGTGTGATTTGCTCTGTGCAAGAGGAAATTTGCAGCTGCTAACTAGAAAACAGCACTTAGCCACAAACCTTCTAAACTGCACAAAGAGTCCTACCCACTGGCAAATTTCGTAATCCCACATTAGCAACTACACATTAGCTACACATTAGCAATTACAATGTCTGCTGCAAACAGGATATCAGTGCAGCATAGTTATAGCAATCAGTTTGCTTTCTTCCAAAACGGGCTATCGTGGCCCTGAACTCTACCGTGATGAGAAATAGTACAAAGCTTGAAATGAAAGCACACAGATTCACAGCAAACCATTTTGCGTTACAGAGGAGAAACAGCCGAGGCAGTGGATGAGCTCACGCACTCTTCTCAAACCTGGACACCCACCATTCACCGGCCCAGCATGCAGGAGAGTTTGAAAGCACAAGAAAACAAATTAATAAGTAGGAAGAGTGACATCCAACTAAAAGATGCTTCTTTCTTTCTACTTTCAAAATCCTGCTTGCTATTGAGTTAAATGGGTTTCTTGATCTCAGCCTCTTCAAACAAGCTTTAAAGCTTGGGCTATCCACAAACTCGGCAGAAAGGGACCAATACAGAGGATAGTTTTCTACTGCCAAAGATCTTGTATCTAAGCCGACTTCTCTTAATTTATTTGCTTCGATCATTCCTTAATGTTGGTGAACATGAGTGAATTTGGATATTTTTCCCCATTTTCTGCAGAATTTCGATTGCGATAAACAGATAAATTCCAGTAGCGACAAACACACTGGCGTGAAGTGGAGGGAGGGACACACCACTCATTCACACACCGCACTTCTGACCCCAGCCGCGCTCGAGTGCCCGCTGCCGCATTCTGCCGCGAAAGTGGCCCTTCGGTGCCCGGGGGTCGAGAGGGGCAGTGGAGGTGGCAAGCAGCGAGGTTTGCGTTGGACCGAGCAGCCCGTTGGTCACCCTTGCCCGACGGGTGCAAAGGCGGGGGGGGGATAGGGCGGCAGCGGCGGCGGCCCGGGAACAACAAAGCGGGCTGTAAAGCCTCCAGGTGGTGGGTGTATTTGTTGTCCTGTCTGCGAGGTGCGGTGGCTCCCCGGCCCCGGCAGATCCCAGGGCTGCTGTGGACATTAAGAAAAGTCTCTTTTGGCTGATTCCAAAACCAGATAAGAAGCCGCCGAGCCACCAGCTCTGTCTAGACTCCGGACCTCACAAGTCAAACGGGTTGTTTGGATTAGCCTTAGAGATCTACCGACCTGAACAGCCCTCCTAAAAAAAAGCCACAGTAACACCCTATTTTCCTCTTCCCATCGCTGCCCGAGGTCTGCCTGGAGATAGGAGCCGAGCTCTGCTTTGGTTCGTGTCACTTGTTTCTGAAAACTTTTCCGCCCTCTTTTTCCCTTCTCTCTCTCTCGCTCTCTCCCACAAACAAACCTTACCCTGTTTTGTCTGTCAGGAGAACACAAAACAACAACAAAAAGTAAAGAGGCACCAGCAAAAATCCTGTTTTGCAACCTTCCTTCTTCTGCCCACCACAGACCCCACGAGAAAGCCGGAACTATACGTGATCAATCCAGCTGCAGCCCTGGCGGAAAGCTGCCAGGCCGCCTGCTTAGGTTGGTTCCCCCGGTGTTGCCGGTGCTGGCCGACTTACAGTGAGTGTGGGCTGGGGGCAGTGAGTCTGCACCCTCCGCCCTACACCCGCCGCTCTCCCTCCTCGGCCTCGCAGCAGCGCAGACCACTTGTTCTGTGGTCCTTAGCCGCGTGGAAAACAAAACGAAAAAAAACCAAAAACGGCGGAAAAAAAAAACACAATAAAATTAAACAAACAAACAAACAAACAAAAACCCACGACATTCAAACGAAACAGTAGCCCTGGGGTCCTGCGAAGGCTGGCAGACAGCCTGCTCCGACCTCCGACACGGGCTCGTGGAAAGGCACCGATTAATTTTGTATCCCTTTCCCCTGCCTAATGACGGCAGATACGGTGCAATATGGAAAGCTAGGTCACACAGGAGAGCCTTCCCCGCACCCCACCCCACCACCC
>WBNH01010426.1:8175-64884 GCA_013401255.1 Urocolius indicus | reverse complement strand
GTCGGGCGGGCGGGCAGCCCTCAGCCGGCCCGCGGGAAGGGGGTGCGCGGCGGGCGGGCGGCGATCGCGGCGCGGGGTACGGGCACCCACCGGGCACCCACCGCGGCGGGGCCGCCACAGGCGACCCGCCCGACCTGGGCATCTGCGGCATCGGGACGTTTGGGAAGCGCGTGTCGGGCCGGAGACAGCTCTGAGTCACGGCCGCTGCTCCCCGAGGTTCCTCTCCTTCCCCGAGGAGGAGGAGGTCACGTCTGTGTTTCACCGTGTCGCTGGCGCGGGGTGTAGGCTGAACGCGGGTGCTTAGCAGGACAGCGCGGGGTGACGGGGAAGTGTTGCGGGACCTTGCAGGGAAACGTGGCCGATCCCGGCAGCCTTGGAAACCAAGCCAGGCGCTCACCTGACTGAAAGGCTGTTCGCGAGACCGTTCCAAGTGGCTTCACTGAATTCCCTCCACATTCAGATACACAAATCACAACATCGTATACGACCTACATGAAGGAATGGCTTCAGTCTTGTTTCTGGCTCTTCGGTCCCCTGTGTGCAGTCACCAAAGCTGTTTGTGTTGATAGTGAAAGCAAAGGTCAATGATTTAATATAAATTATGCTGGAAAGTGAGCTGTTTGTTGTTACAGTTTCTTCCTCCAGATGATGAACTCGAGGCACTCGATGGTCGGTTTGCAAGTGTGAGGCAGTGTCCTTTCAGATTCACAAGTGGGCACACATTCACAAGGAATGCTTTTGCCCAAGTTGTGGCAGGAATGTTAGTGAGTCAAGTGGATTTTTGTACCGTGTAACTTTTTATTTCGATCAAGTGCATTTTATGAGGGGCATGGTTAAACATTATGTGTCAACATTGACTTGCATCCAAAACTCGCCTTAGTTTTCTGCAGCATGTGAACCCGGGCTGAGTTAAGTTCAGTGATTTCCTACTTCCATAATTTGACATCGTCTTTCTTTGATCGATTTCTGTTCCATATGTCCCATTATGATCCCCCAAAAAGGAAGAATATTTTTCTGGGTATGGAGAATTATATGGCTGGAGGGTTGTGAGTTTAAAACTCTCAGTGAGACTACAGCTGGAGCAAAGGCAGTGAGGCTTTCAGTGCTATAGAGAAGCTTGTGAAGCAGTAGCCTGTGCCTGGCTTTCACTCAAGGCTTTCACTGCCCCCAAATTTTTACTTGTTTCTCTGTCTGTTTACATAGGACTTTGTCAACTGAAAGTGGTCTCTCTTTTTGTAAGACCTGTCAAAATAAACATATTGTGAGGATATTTCAGGTGATGCTTTACTTGAGATGGTGCCTACTTTAAGTCTTAGTTGAAGAGGCATTCAGAAGCTGAGCAGAAGACTGGTGAAGTGTTTATGATCAAGGTGCCATACTGAAATCTAGGTTAAACCCTGGATCTGTCAAAGGCTTTGTATGTGTCCTTGGGCAGGTTTCTTAATCTTTTGGGCTACCAGAAGTACTTTCTTTCTCACTCCACTTGTCTGCCTGGTCTTACTGTAAGCTCTTCAGGCCAGAGGACTCCCATCAGGAGCAGACAGGTTCCAGTCTGTGCAGTGTTGCTCTGTGCTACTATAATCTAAGTAATAACAGTGATCACCCTGGAGGGCTAAATCCTGCAGTTTCTGTATGACCACAGTGAGCTTCAGAAGCTCTAAGCAAAATTGCACTTGTTCCTCTTGGTCACAAATGCTTGCCCCTTTGGCTCTATGTCATTACTATTACTTTGATAATTTTATATGCCTTTTTTTTTTCACTTCCAAAGTCTGAACATAATGCCTGAGCACTGTGATAGGCTGCTCCTAGGATGGTTTCAAAGTGTGATTTTGAAGCTGTTTGATTTTATGCTGACAATCAAAGGAGACCTGTCTGAGATATTGTAGAATGGAAGGAGCAGTTTTATCAACACTACTTTTTTTACAATAAGTCACTGAAATGAGTTGTCTCCTAAACTGCCTTTAAGCATGATTTTGGAGAGAGGTAGTTGGAGCTGGGCAGGGCCAGGGAGCAAGTCAGCAATAACCAGTGGACTCACTGGTCAAGTTCACTCAGTGACCATCTTTATTTACCATATGGCATGTCCATATATAAACCATACTAGACTAGAGTGACAGAAGGAATGAAGCATTTGCTGGCAGACCAGTCAGGTTCGAATGACTACACTGATTTTGGGTGTGCTATCTGATGTCTTATAATAAGTACATAGCTATCTGCAGATCTCTTAAGGAAAAAATGAAATCCCTTCCTAGATGCAACTCTGGGATTGAAAAAAGCAGGAGCGGCCTTTTTTATTTTTACAAGCTGCTTTTGTTAGATAAAAAATTTAACAAATGTCAGTTAATTTTGAGTGACAGAATCAGAAATAAGATCAAAAGATTAATCCTGACATCCTACATGGCTTATCATGTCCAACAAATGATAACCATGGTTCATGGGAACTGATTTTCGCATAAGCACAGATGTATTGCAGTGTAGCATGAAACTGACCTCCACAAATTCCTCTCCAGGTGCATTGAGCTCCCAGTAATTGTTTACAGACGATTTTCTTACTGCTTACTTATACTGGAAACTATGGAACCATTGGATGTCTCTTCATGCAGACAGCCCATGCCTTGGTAAAATCGAACACAGAGCGGGAGCATTCTCAAAGGAAAGTTTAGTTGCTTTATACAACCTCTGTCCATTTTCCTTTCTCTTTCGCTCTGTAGCCTTTGTGTGGAGCAGGAAGGTGTGGCTTGTGTGGTCAATTGTGCGCGTTTTTGGAAATGAACAGTGTGACCTGTCAGACCTTTATTTATTCTTGCTAGTGCCAGGGAAGCTGCGCTCCCGATGTGCCCTGGGTTGCTGGTTCCTAGGACTGCGGGGTTTTTTGCCTCTTTTCTCCTTTCCAGTGCCCTCTGGTGGCCCCTTTCAGCAGTACCTTTGAACAGCTACAGCAAAATAGCCGTACACGACTTTTGCCACGAAGCAGGTTCAGAGAAGCAGCAGCAGTCAGTTTTAGTCTAACTCACATAACTGTTTACTGCGACACTGAAAAGAATTTAGAAATTTGGTAACCAAGTATTTCATATTTTAAAAGAAAAAATATACATTAGTTTTAGATTTGTGTAACACCCAGCTTCAATATTCTTTGTTGTTCAAATCCAGTCTCATTTGTAATATCAACTTGGAGAAAACTTCTTTTACCATGAGCATTAGTGTGGAAGAAAAAAACGGAATGTAGGCTCTGTATATCAATATATAGGCATTTTTCCGTAATAATAACAGCAATGTTAAGATGGAAGTACAACTCAAGTCACGAAATTCTCTTTTAGTAAGACTGGTTGATGAAAGTGATGATTTTGCACATGCTTGCTTTCCTTCTCCCAAAAATTTCCATCACAGATAGACATCCAGAAAGAGATAAGGAGGAATTTGGCATGTTTAGAAGGCAGCATCATGTTCAGGCAGCTCCCTAATGATCCAGTTTCCATCAGGACACAGGGAATCTTGCAGCAGACACAGTTATTAATATCACAGATCAGCTTTCCATATGTGATGAATAGGCCTGAATATCATGACAATATAAACATTCCAGGTCTTATTTGACTTCTGATTTCAAAGCTTCAGGGTGCACACAGCTTGTCTTCTCAAGCTTTGTTCTGTAGCTGCTGAGGTCAGAAATTAAAAAATAATTGACAGCTGATATTTGTATGCAGAGCTCCAGGTGTCAAAGGAGTATGAGACCTGTAGGTGCTTCACCCTTCTGTCCTTGCTCCAAGAAGCCCATAGTCAGAGTGACAAGGAAGACTGGCTGCTTTCCGTCTCTCCAGGGCACCACTTCAGAGCCTGGCAGATAGCAGAGGGACTGGCAGTCCCTATAGGAGGGCTTAGCAGCAACAGGGCATGAAACTGTGGGACGCAGAGGAGGAGCCACCGTCCTTTATCTCCGAAGCAGCTCCTCCCTTTCTCCCTCTGCAGAGTACAGAGAGGCAGAGAGTGCCCAAGCAGGTGTCTTTCCAGTCACCTTTGGGGCTCTGATGCCCCAGACTCTGAACACTGGGTGCAGAGACACATCTCCACTGCTGAAACAGCAGCAGCAGGGCCCAGAGAAAGCAGTTGAAATGAGAGGAACCAGGAGACACAGAGACAGCTATTTAAAAGGCACATCAGGTAGGGGGCTGTGGCATGGGGACGGGTTTATTTGCAGGTCGTCCAAAACATGAACAGATGGGAGACAGAGCAGAAGAACTAAGGATAAACAGATAATGTATTTAAATGGGCAGAACAACTCTGAATTATTCAATTGTTAACTTTCATTTCAGAGATATATCTGTTTTATATAATTCTCCTATTATGACTACATGCAATAGCTTTGTGCTGTTTTAGTTTGTTAGTCTTTAGGAAAAATAGAAATACTGTTACCTTCACTTTCAAACAAGACACTGAAAATAACAGAGCCACTGAACAGGGAAATGAACCCGCTTGCCTGAATAGCAGTTTACCTGCTAGGTCATATTTCAAGAAGTAACTGTGCCTGTATTGTGTAAGGATTTTTTTCTTTCTTCTTTTTTTCAGTAGGAAGAATGGAGAAAAAACAAAACAAAACAAAACCAACAGCTCTAGAACATGCCACCATCTATGAATAGGAACTAGAAAAAAAAACACAACAGAAAGAGAAATGGAGTTTTTAGGGCATTCATTCCCTTTATTTTGTTTTGCTTATTTTCAGGTCGGGTTATACTTTTGCTTCATTTAATTGGTAGATTTATTCTTACAGATTTGTGACTGAGAATAGGTGGCAGCAGAGCAGAGGTTTGCTTTAATTTATCCTCAAATTTAAAGATGAAAAGCAAAATAAATTAATTGAGAGGTACAGTCAGTACCACTCGCTGCTTCTCTCTTAGTGACCCATAAACAACATACGATTCTTATGAGAACAGGACTTCCCCTTCTTACTTTGTTCTAGACAGTCTCTATAGCAAATCATTTGGATGTAGTTATTTGTTACAGAAACACAACTGTTCTTACTGCCTTATGGCAGATAATTTACCAAATTCATCATTTGTTGCAAGTGATTTTGTACTGTATTCTGACTGACATTTTCTCATGGGTCCAGCAATGGAAGATGAGAAGAAAGTGCTCTGTGGGGAATGAGGTTTTTTTTCACCTTTTTCCATACTTGTAACATTGGAAGGCATTTGTTGCAATCATACTCGGTGGCATCTTTGTGCTTCAATTATTTTATCTGGTTTACAGCTTGATAGATCTGACATTACAGCCTTTGTTTTGGCTTATTTGCAGAAGTAACCTTGTTGATCCTCTCACAGCGTCTCAGAGAGTAACTTCCTGGATGTTAGAGATCTAGATTTGGGGCTCAACTCCTTATAATTACAAAGGATTTTTAGAATCAACCCCAAAGTACCCATAAGCTACATGGGTGAGTAGAGCAGACAGTACCAGGACAGCACCGTTTTGATATATTGTTGTCCCAGTAGAGCTCCCTCCTTGAACAAAGCATTAATAAATTATTTCATAAGAGATACTCCACCCGGAATGTTTCAGGGCACAAGTGCTCTTATTGTCTTGTTTGTGGAGGAGTTACTATTATTATTTACTGCTGATGTTGTGCCACAGTCACTGTGGTTTGTAAACACTTATGAAAACATGTCCTTGAAGCCCTGAAGCACTGATACACAAAGTGTAAATAGAAGCAAAAATGGCAGGGAAAACTGTGGTTTAAAAACCTGTACTCAGTTTGGTAAACAATTACTATCATAAAGAATCCCACTTCGGGACTCTCCTTGTTCAAGTAGGGGCACTGTAACCAAAGGCAGTTAGTTCAGTTGCATACTGAACTTTTTTCCTCATTGCTGCTTTATAATCGTATCTTGTGGTGGGGCCTGTAGTCAAGGACTGGGGCTTCATGTGAGCTGAGGAAGAGTAAGTGGTAACAGGATCAGGCCCAGTGAGAGTAACCAGGTTGACTACAGCCTCATGATCATGGGGCAGTACTGTGGTAATGATGCAGGGCCAAGATCAAGCTGTGAAGTCGCGTCAGAGTCAGGCCTGGTAGCAGTGTCTGGGGTCAGCCACGGCCCTGCGATGGCTGGGCAGGAGAGAGGTGGGGTGGCCGAGCTGAGGCCAGGTTGGAATGTCAAGGCCTGAATCGGTACAGCAGTGGCTGTGAACAGACACAGCTGGGATGCGTCTGGGGCTGTCACTGAGGCAAGGCCCAGCGGGACAGCCTCTGTTTAAAAGCAGTTCCCAGGGGAAGGAGGGGTGGCCATTGCTGAGGCTCCTGGCTGTCTTCACAATAGCTTTCTCCAAGGCTACCAGCTCTGCTCTTTCCAAGCTGGCCCTGGACCTGAGCAGCCAAACACGTGTGAGTGGGAAGGACACGGTCTGGCCACTTTCACCCATGATCATTCAAACACAAGCCTTGTGCCAGGGTTCAAACTGATGTTTGCATTTTCAAGTGACAAAATAATGTAAAAATGAAAATCATAATAATTATTGTTATTATGATCTGCCCCACTTCCTGTCACTGGAGCTGCAAAAAAGAACTTGTTTCTTACTTGCTGAACAGATGAACTTTAAGCCAAGGCTTATTGCTAAGCCCATGGGTAGACATCTTCTAAATCAAAGCTAATGGCAAAAGAATGAATTGGGCTTTGTCTATATGAATAAATTGACCAGCCTTCAAGAATAAACAGGTCAGGCACATCAGTAGAAACCAGCATTAAGTACTGAGTAGAGAGTCAATATGGGGAGTTACTCTGAATAGCTCATACCAAGCAATCTGACTTTGTTAGTTTTTTTATGGGGTTGTGGCCCAGTTAGGGACTTGTGCACTTTGTAGGAAGTCCATGCACTTCCCAGGTTTGAGCTTTCCAATAGCAATGTCTCTGTGTTCTCAACACCTTCTGCCTCGTGCACAGTTCAGGTTGCAGAAGTCAAAATAATAACTGACATTAGTGAGAACTGGAAACAGCCATGAGGTGGAAGAAGACAGCTTCCTGTGCTAAGCAAGCAAAAGGTCATAGAGGTGAATGGAGAAGAAAACTCTCTGAAATGCTGAAAACATCAGCAAAGTATGGCCACTCTCACTTGAGCTCAGCTTTCTTTTATGTGTCTATTTAAAGTTGTTCGTAATGCCAGCGGCATGTGTGGTAAACACTGGACCTCTGGAAGGTAATGCCAGTGAAGTGTAACGCATGCTCCCTGTCATTGCTGGAAGGAAAGGCATGAATACCAGTCTGCAGTGAGCAGCCTTGGAAGGACCACAGAGATGTTTTCAGGTGTTGACAGCTTCAACACACTGTCTATGTTTCAACACCTTCATGTCCTCACACATTTCAGAAATATTAAATTGGTTATGCCAGGAAGTCAAAAAGTGTTGCACTGGAACATGTCTGATTCATGTTCGGAGTAGCTGAATATCGCCCCTGAACTGGCACAGCCATGTTCCAGTGGTATGTTCAGGTTACGTGTGTCTTGTAATCCCGTCAAAGACTGCAGCACCCGCTTTCCATGATGAGGCCCAAGGCAGTGGAGTTTTGCTGGATTTGGTCTGTGAGGTGCTTCAGTTTCTTGGGTCCATCTAGACATGCAATACTTGCACCTCCTCTAGACATAGCTCTTGGAGAGACTCTGCTAATGGCTGAGAGCAAACCTTGTTGGCCTACATGTCAAGACTTCAGCTGATATTCATTGGTTTGTATGAGATGCTGTTTTGACAGCATTTGAAAAATGGTGCATGTGTCCATCTTTTCCTCTTTAAAATTTTGGTTTTGTCAGTGTTTTATGCATATTCAATGCAATCATCTTTTAAAATCTTTTCACTCTTGGAGTTTGGCCCAATGGAGTTTTGAGCTTTGGGCACAGAGACCTCATTTTCTTCTGTGTTCCATAGCTTTAGCACAGGACTATATAGACTGAGGACTGTCCTCAGCTAAGCCTTTGTTGTATTTGTTTTAAACTGAAAAATTACTTAATTCCCTGGAGCTGACAGCCTGAAAAGTTTTACAACTTACAAACTTCATGTGAGAGATGCGTGACAGCAATGGAAAACAAAAATTGTGACTTATTTACTGAGGATTTGTGCATCTAAATGTTCATATTAAATGTATTTCTAGTCCATCTTTGCAGGTAGACTATTATGTTAACACTGTTAAATGTAATAAGATGTATTTTAATGTCTTCATTTTAAACTCCTACCGAAAACTATACTCTTTATCAGCCTTAGCTCAGAAATAAATAGGCATATGTACTGGTACCGTACTAACTGTGGCCAAACATGTCAAAACTGCCAAATGAAAACTAAAAGTAAATAATGAAAAGAGCAATCTGTTTACACTTTATTGCACATAAATTACTCCCAGTTTAATTTGTTGTTGGAATAATCAAGGAACTGCAATACTTCTGGTTGCCATATCTTCGGAGTTCTAGACATAGGAGTCAAAGCGCAGACAGCTTCAGCCAAGCAAATCTGTAGCGGTGTGGTTGGGGTGCTCTGTGGTCTGTTTCTTCCTTCACTGCAGACTTGCATGTTCTTAAATATATTTTTTTAATATATGCAATTATACAAACATAAATCTATTTCTAAATATTATTATACTAAAATATTTCTATTTTAAGTGAAGAGTTGTGATAAATCAGGAGATTCTAAGCTACTATAGCAGAGGCCCTGTGGAAGTATGTATTAAGTTCATGTATATAGGCATTATATTTTCAGATGAAAAACATCCACTGTGTCAACTTTCAGAGCTTATGCTCAGTCTTATGACTGCTTTTCTTAATTTAAAGAATGTAAACAAGGCTTTTGTAGTGTTGCAGTAAAAGAGAAACTATGTGCTGATACACTCTTATCTTCTATCTTACTTCTGTTGACCAGAATCTTGCTTCAGCTCCGTGTGCGTCTCTGCACAATTATCTGAAATCACAGAGGTTTCTTTTGAGAGACCTGGGCTTCAAGCTTAGCTTTGTACAAACATATGTCTTAAGCCCATCAGGAGCCTCTCAATTTTGGAGCTTTGTCATACATACACAAACCTGCTTGCAGAGATGAGACCTTGGTCTTCATTTGAAAACAATTTCTGTCATTCAGAGTTCTCACCTGACCTGTGTCTGTTTTCTTGTTTTTACCCTTATGTTGTTACCTGGGAAAGGTTTTGCATAAAGCAAGTCATACCATAAGATAAGCAATAGGATCTGCCTTGTGCGTCTTTGTAAGGCAGTTAAATTTGTAATTGCACAGGTGGCTATCTCTTCGCATGCTATTAGTCTTTATAAAAGGTCTCACAGTCACCTAACAACTCTACCCTGGAAGAGTAAATATGTCTGCTGTTAATCATTACCTTCAGATTTACTGAGAAACTTAAGAAGACCTGATCCCCAGCCTTCCAACCCGTTGTGTGGCACACATGGTATACATCTGTATGTCCCTGTAAGATTTCTGGGACAGAAATTCAGGAGCCTAAAACTCACTGCTCTCATGCAATGCTTTTGGATTGAGCCTGCATCTATCACTGCAAACAAATGAGAATCTTTGCATGGAGAATTATATCCATTGCACCTATTAGCATGTATTAATGCATTCCTGTTAATGAAGTAATCTCATTAGAGATATTAATTACAACCACTTTGAAGCTATGTGACACACTTTAAAAATGATAGGTAGTCTTCCTTTCCATTGCATCATGGATTTGTTTTGTTAACTGAGAACTTATGATTCCTGAGCAGCCAGAGCTGAGAGGAATTACATGGTCAGCATGAGAATGAACCTCATCCTTGCCCTTACAACATTTCCTAGTTTTCTGTTGCAAAGTAGAATGTCAGTCAGTCTTTGCTCTCACCCAGGGAAACAGACAAAAGCTTCAAGGGAAAATGGAGTGTTGGACCCGGTGGAGGAAAACAGCAGCTAGTGTGAGTTGTCTGCAGTGTATTAATTTCATGTAGTTTAATATAAGAAGTTAGTACTTTGGGGGAAAAAAAAAAAAAAAAAACAGAGAAAACTTTTAGCCACTGTGAAGAGGGTGTTTAAGTTAAAAAAATGTAGACACAAGTGACATTGTGAATTATAGTGGAAAGAATTACTCGGCTTTTAGTGAGAGTCTGATGATAATGTTTTGTTTATGCTGATAGTTTTGCTATCTTTGTGGATTGTGTGTAATGACTGTACACATCACCACCCTATTAGGCTATCTCAAAGCAGGTGATCAGCTTTAATTTGCAAGAATAAAAATGCTGAGTAGAGGTAGTGTAATAATGTCAGATTTTGTGATTTTTTTCTGTATTTTAGTTGAGGTGGAAATGGAAGGATTTTCTTCATGACTAGACAAAGTGGAACTTCAGTAAGGGCAGAAAGGATGTTCTGCCTTTAACTTGCATGTTCCCTGTCCATATCCCTAACACCTACCACAGAACTTAATAATATCTGCTTCTTGATTCTGATATCTGCTTTCAGAAAAGTGTTCAGGGGATGAGGTGACATTTACTGTGGTATGTTTGTGTTTAAACTACTTCTGCCTATTAAATGTAAAGCCTGCAAGGGGAAAAAAAAATCAAAACCAGAGAAAATTAATTCTCTTTTCACTTTCTCTCTGCTTTAATCTCCTGGTTTTGCAAATTTCCAGAATCTAAATATTTAGGAATAATTGTGAGCTGGCAACTTGAATCGCTTGTCAAAGTTGGATTGAAAACACAGCCTGTACAGTTAAAGGCAATTCCAGTTTCTCCTTTCCATCCTGAGGTGTCTCCACTAGGTGACTCTCCAGCAGCCTGACTTGGTGCCTCTTCAGGACAGTGAAAGTCCTTTCATTACATGTATTGGTATTTGGGTCACAGTTGGAAAGAATTACAGAACCAGCACACTCTTTGATCTTCCTTGTTGTGGCACATCCTCTTTGCCCATACACATGGCACTGGCACAGGCTGCCCAGATGGGTTGTGGAGTCTCCTTCTCTGGAGACATTCAAAACCCACCTTGACAGGTTCCTGTGTGACCTGCTCTAGGTGGTCCTGCTCTGGCATGGGGATCACACTGGATGATCTGTCAAGGTCCTTTCCAACCCTTAAGATTTTGTGGTTCTGTGATACATATCTTTAGTTGTATTGGTCAATCATGTACTCAGACAAATACATCTTCTGAAGGCAATTTAGTGGGTTAATGAGCCTTATAAAATCAATACATAATAACAAAAATGGGAGCAACAGCAATAATAATGAAAAGGATGAAGACTTAGATAGAAAATTACTGTGTTGGAGGAAGATAAAATTAAAACTGAGTGGTTGATTAGCAACAACCTGTCAGGTTAGATTCAAACATTATTGCCAATGCAACGTTTTGCTTGTTGAAATAGAGGAGGCTTTGTTTTTTCAGAGATTTACTACAGAAATGCTCAATTTTACAAATACAAAAGCAAAGAAAAAAATGTGTATTTTCAGTTAGATCATTTTACGTTGTCTGGTACTAAAACATGAAGTCAGTTTTTCCTCTCTGATTTACCTACTTCTGCATAATGTTTTACATGTAATAATGAAGCTGACTCGGTTTATTGACATTAGCCAAACAAACAACTGTGAGGGAGAAAAATAAACAAAAGATTGCTTTAGTGTGAGTAAAAATATACTAGCTACTAGGAATAAAGACTGCCTTAGAAAATATTGTGTGTCTGATGTGCTAGGAAAGTGTACCTTGGCTCTGTGTGTCATTCTTTTTCTTCCTGGTAGGATTAATCTGCCGCAGGAGCTTCTCTGGCACCTTGGAAACCAGATTGTTGATGTTATTGCTATTATATGTTTATATGAAATGGCATATAATACTTTTTTCAAATGACTTCAGCTGTGATAGTCTTTGCTGTTGTCATCAATACTTCTTTTTCCCTTTTTTGTTTTTTTCCAAATAAGATGACAACTTGAAATTGCATCTTTAAATTATTTTGATAAAATGAAAAAGAGCTATAAGTAGGAAAATAATCTCTCATATGCATTTAAGAGCTACCTGCAGCACTGGTGACAGCCAGTGTTTTCTAGAAAATTAACTGGCCATAGAAATGCTAGAGATGTGTAGTTTACTAGTGCAGCTTAATGTATAAAGCAGTGGGAAGGTGATAAGTGGAAACAAAAAAATTCCGAAAGAACTCATTTTTCAGATGCTATTTCTTGTAATCTCTAGTCTTTTCTCACTGACAAACTAAGGAATTTAAACAGAGTAAAGTCATAAGCTTGTTTTAGGTAACTGGTTTTGCAAATTATCTGCCCTGCTGTAGTTTTATGTAGTGCTTTCATCTGTCGGACACTGAGCACTTTGATCCGATGAGCAAATATCAGTCTGGTCATCCTTCACCCAGTACAATTCTTGTTTCTCAGTGTATCTGTTCTATTGTGAGGTGTGAGATAAGGGTCCTTCAGGGTTCAAATCCTGCTTTTGCTGAAATCAATAGGAATCATAATTTCTTCTTTGGCAAACGTGGGACCGAGCCCTCTGTTCGCTGCAAATAGCAGAGACACCTGCAAATGTCTTATTTGACAACCCAGTTTCTACTACCTCACACACCTATCTTCTGCTTTATATTCAGGATGAAGATGGTAGAGAAAATACCTTTCCTCTTACAGTAGCAATTAAAGCTCCTCATTATCCCAACAGGAAGTGGCAGAGGGAGGCTACAGGTCTTTTCACAATATTTATGGTAGCCCACATGAAAGTCTAGCACATACAAACATTTAGGTTAACTTTTCCCTGGAGATGTCTGTGTAAGAAGTACTAGGACATCCTTGTGCCAATAAGGAAGAGATGTTTTTAAAAACAGTGTGAAGGAATTGCTCCTGAGTGATTCATTAGTTTAGATGCCTTGTAGGATAATAGATGGGAAAAGGTAAGAAGGTGTAGCTTGTGAGGTCATTTAGGATTGCTGCCTGCTCCAGTTTCTAGAGCAGTCTCCTCCAAGTTACCCTGGGAATGGAGTTGCCTTTAATCCTGCAATAACTTACAGGAACTTTTCCCAGTCACAATTATGTTGTCAAAAGAAGTGGCTGCAGGTGTCTGAAGTGACTGTAGAGAAATGAGGAGGAGAGATGGATGGATGGATGGATGGATGGATGGATGGATGGATGGATGGAGCAGACAGGGAAGCAGAATTAGTGTGTTTGGTTTAGAAGACATCAGGTGTTTTGACACTCCAATGGAACACTGCCTCAATATATAGTTTGCAATCCAAGCAACAATAGCGCTGCCTCAAAGGCAAGTTCATTGTAATACTGACTGCAGATACCATCTTCTGCTGTAATTGTTTCTTGAGACGGGCTTTGCTTCTGGTTTACAACTGTTGTTCATTAGTATCATGAGGGGGCATGTTGGACTTGACAGGGCAGGTATGTAGGGAAATGATGTGGTTTGGCTGGGAGTCATCACAAATGGGAAATATTTCACAGTCCTGCAATATTGCAATTACGTATTATTACATATTATTCAGAACTCACATCATTATATATATATATAGGTTTCAATAGATGGACCTGCACGATTGTGTAAATATAAATGCACAGAAGCAGTTTAAAGGGTTTATTTCATGAATTGGGGCTGACAGCAGAATTGAGAGGCAGCACTTTCACAGATAATGACTGTAGGTAATGCCAAGCAAGTTTTTTCGTACATTTTTCAGTGAAAGGCATGCTTGTGCCATGCCTGACGTGATCAACGCTAGAGTAAGTGTGGATTTTTGTGTTTCTCTTTCTCTCTGGAATGCACAGATATAAAGCAAATAGATATTTATTCCTAAGCAATCCCCTTGGTGGGTGAGTGGTTGAAGACCTCCTGTGAGACCAGCACAGGGGCAGCTGCTGTGTGGCAGGTCACAACGCTGTCTGGGGCTCACCCTGACAGCCACCCCTGGAATGGGCAGTGGAGCCCGCCTGGAGCTCCAAGTGCACCTCACTGCAAGGGCAGAAACCCATTCATGCTGTCTGGGTTTTAAAAGACCACAGGGATGGGGTATAAGAGATGGTCTCCACTTTTGGCACTTCAGCAAAACTACTGTGGGCTTGTTTTCCCAGCAATGGCTGTGACTGCAACCACTCCCCGCATACCTCATGCCTGGCTCTGTGTGCTCTTACTCCTCTTGGTATCTTGGATCCCCTTTGTTAAGGCCACAGGAGTGAGGTCATGAAGTTGGCACTTGAGAGTGCTTTGTTCATCACCTCCTCCTGTTTCTTGTTACTGCCAGGCTGTTTTCCATGCTGCAGATGGCATTGCCGGTGTCTAGTCACTCCCGTGGCATGGCAATATCTGTGTTAATTACATTTTTGTCTGTGTAGTAAGTTTATTGTAAATGGCTAGTACTCGTGCATGTGTCTGTGTAATCTTCTTCAAGGGAAATACTCATTTACCAAAAATGTCTCTCTGCTGCCCTTCTGTTCTTCAGATGCCACCAGATGAACAGTAGGTGTCAGGGTGGACAATATACTCTGTATCGATTCCGAGTGGAAACTGAAATTTAAAGCAATAACTGAAATAATTTATGCTTTCTGAGAACATCTATATTCCTAGACATGCATTTTACCACTGATTAAGGTGGAAGATTTACATGAAAGCCTTGATAAAACATTGGCATTACATCTGCAGGCTGTGCACCAAGTCTTGTTCTGTTGTCATCAGAATCAGCTGGGGCGTGGATCTGCTGCGTTTGCGTCTGTACCTTAGGCACTTGTGTAATGTAATTGGAAAACAAGTAACTTTGCATGTCCGTTGCACTATTCTGACTCCTTTGTGCCTTCTTTTATGTCCAGATAAACAATTAATTCCTTTGACCTCTTGGTCTAAAACCCGAACTTGCTACTAAACAGCTTTTTCCATTGCAGTCACATGTGTGTAACTTGTTCAGCCTTCGCCTCTGTGCGGCAGAACATTCATATTCCTATTAGCTGCTTCCATACATATACAACACAGGCAGAATCGGTATGCAGCAAGGAAAGAGGAAAATGTGATAAACTCGTAGAACATGTTGCATGAATACCTATTACCTGAATTCACCATTTAGTATTCTGCTTTACATAGAAAATGTGTGATGGGCACCTCAGTGTCAGGGCCTCAACAAGCTTCCTCTTGAAAATCAAAACAATCTTGTTATTACTTCTTTATTCTGAGAGAATAAATGTTTCAAGAATTGCATTGTTAGAGCATTATTTCTTCTAATATGATTACTGGTTGAGCTTAATCTTACTTTCAATTAGTTTTATAATGCTTCTGAATTATTACCTCATTTTTGCAAGGAAGAAGGATGCTCTTCTTCGAGGCAGAGAATAATGCAAGTGTATGAGTGGTCCTTTTAACCTAGACACATAATCTCATTGTGAGGCTGGAGAATTCTGCCGTCACTAGAACTTCTACGTGATTGCTGCAAATGCATCATGTTCCACTGTGCGTTTTAAAATGTCATTATATCTCAAAATGTACTGTAAATACTCACACAAACAAGGGAGACAGTTCTTGCTTGTAATATCTACAATGTCTTTAAATTAAACTGGCTTTGTTTTTTCTTTCTAGCAAACTTCTGAAGACGAAGAAGACTGAAACAGGGCTGCAGGGAGTAACTGGAGAATGGTTTGAAGAAATACAAAGAAAAAAATTTCAGAATTACATTGACGTCAATAGAATGCTAAAGCCGCCACTAGAACATCAGCTGAAGAAGAGCAAAAACACCAGTGAGTTGCATTTTTCCATTTCCTTACCTATATGATAATGGCCTCTGAACCAATGCCTTAGAGCATTTCAGAGCATAATAGCTAAGGAGTTTCTGAAATTCCATTGAGTTTCTTCTCATCTCATTCTGAAAGCTTCGCCAAAAATGTCTTTTCAAAAAGACTATGTTTCTTTACACAGCTTCTGTTAAAAGCACAGCTGGAAGTCCCAACAGAAAATTTGTGATATTCTTATCCCATAGTTAGAGTCATAGAACAGCCCAGGCCAGAAAGACATCAGAAGATCGTCTGGTCAGGTCCACCCTTTTGTGGGAACGAGAGCCTGGATGAGGCTATCTAGCATCCTGTCCAGTTGCATCTTGTAAACCTCCAGCAATTGAGACTCCACCAACTCCCTGGGGAGGTTGTTCTAGTGATTGATTGTCCTCCCTGTAAAACATTTCTTTCTTAACCAAGATGAAGTAGCTGTAATTATAGTAAGTACCGTGGTGATTTCCCAATCAAAGCAGTAATGTTTGCTTTGTACAAAAGCTGTTTGAGTTTTACCTAGCTTTCTTAAAGAAAACAGAAGCACTTAAATGACATTTGGAATAAGTAGGTAATCTGGATTTGGGTGAGAGAGGTTTGTCTGTAGGAGTGTAAAACATTTCCTGGTAACACTGGGCTGAAGGCACTCCAAGCACTGCTTATCAAGGCAAGTGACAAAGCCTGCAAAGTTGGGCTGACCAGTAAGCAACTTCTGGAGATATCATTTCACAGATTTTGTGCCCATCCAAAATGAACATGCAAAAGAAACATGGTGTTTCTATACCAAGCATGGCATTCTGTACTGTCTTTCATTTTTCATTCCATTCACATTTCTGCGTGTTTTCTTTGAGGTCTTCCTATTTGTGCTTCGTGGTAACTGGAAGTAGAGTTATATATTTCAAAAGAAAAGTGAAACCTTAAAACCTAAAACTACACATCAAAACAGAACAAATCTCAGCCTTTCCTGACTGTTTTTCTCCAACATCCCCTCTAGTCCACGCCTATCTACCATTTTTCTCTTTCAGAGATGGTCTAATTGATGTGTTAACTAACTAAACTCTGTGTAATTGTTCTTTGGTATTTAACTTTGAAAGCTGCTGTTTCTGTCTCAGACCTGAAGAAGGGGTTGTGTGCCTCAAAGGCTTGTCTGATCTATCCAGCTGTATAATTTGATTAAATAAAAGAGTGCTGCTGCTACTTACAAGCCTTGCCCTGTCCAAGTCCATAGACTGTCCTGGCTACAGCAGAGTGCTATTAGGATTCTCAAAATGACACCTTCATTGTCAGGTCACACAATGCCACCAAGAGGTTATGCTTTGAAAGGGGTAAAGGATGCAACAGTTAGTAATACACAGTGATAGTCACTGAAGTGAAAGCCAGGTATTACACACAGGATTTAAATCACAACATGAATTATTTATTTTGGACTAGGTCCAAAATGTTGCCCCTTGCTGTTGTTATCAGTGACACTTTGCTCTCATTTCTGGTTTTGCTTTCTACAGTCACTGGATAAGTCATTTTCAGCCTGTGGTATTGTTTCAGGCTTGAGATGTTTTAAATGGAAAAAAAAAAGAAGACGTAGCACCTTATTTCTCAGTGAAGTCCTGTTTCCTTATGTCCTCTGATTTCCTGTGGCATGTTTTAATAGCGTTTCTTTCCCTAATCTGTGAGCAATACATATCCTCTTCTTCACACCAATTGCCAGTTGCTTTTACAGACAGATCAGATTTATGTTTGATTTGAAGAAATGAAATAATAACCTTCCCAAAGAAGGCACTCATGATATCTTGCCTTCAAAAGACAGTTCTGATAGGCAGTTTGTAACAGAAAAAATGCACTCCAGCACGCATGGGAATCCTATCGTAAAGAATGTTACGATGCTGAAGACACCTTAGTCTGAGTTACTGTTATGTATTTACATTACAGTCTATTAAACCATTGTATTTTAAGGATTGCCATACAAATATGTCTTGCAAAGGTGAAAAGAAAGTGACTGATGGTTAAGTGTCTCAATTTTCAGATGTCTAACATGCCTGTATTTTAAAATGGTTCTGCTTTTCAAATGGTTGAGTGCTGACTGCTTTCTGAAAATCAGCCCATTTACCTCACGTGCATCACCCAAACCCTAAGTTTTCAAAACTTTAGGCCTGCTTATCTTTCTTTTAGTCTTCTAGTTAGTCATTACGAGATGATGGTGAGGTGCTGATGGACATGGCTTTACTGGTGAGCTTGGCAGTGTTAGGATTTTATGATCTCGAAGATCTTTTCCAACCGAAATGATTCTCTGACTCTCTGTTTATAAACCGGCATCTCACATGGTCTGTACAAAAATGTCAATGAAACTGGATTTTCTCAACAGAAAAGGGAAGCAAAAGAAAATTGTTTATGAAGACATAATTTTAAATGTATATTTTAGTTCTATATTTAGTAAGAACTTGAAACAAATAACTTTTTTATATTTTTAGATCAAAAAGCATTAAAAATGGCATCCCATGCAAATTCTCAAGCACAAAAGAACACTTCAGCTTCCTTTCTGGGGTTCAGATCACCTTTTGCTTGGCTTTTCTCCTTTAGAAAATCAAGGAAAAACCAGACTCAGAAGCAACTACGGTAAGCTATAATCAGAACATACATTATGTACAGCTTTAAAAAAGTCTATCAATTGTTCAGTATTTTGCTTAGAAAACTTTTTTGGAATTATTTTTCCAGCCTCTTGTCTTTCACCTCACTGAGAAGACTGGGCTCTTATTTGGTGACGTAATGAGATATTATCTGTTCTGTGTCAGAAGACTGAGGACTAGGTGACAAGTAATAGGTACAGTTTCAGCATAAGGGCTTTAAGTGTATGGAAGCCCCTAGACTTAGCAGTAGCTGCATCCTCTTTAATTTCCTCTCAAGATTAGACATAAGGCACATGGGGATCTGGTGCCCTGTGGCTGTGATCTAACAGGAAAACATAGCTTTCCCAGGCCATGGCAGAGAGTACCAGCCCCAGGCAGCTCTGCTGCATCAGTTCCCACCATTTCTAGCCCAGAGGCAGGTTGGTTAGAGGCAGGCCTGCAGCTTTAGTGTAGCTTGGCAAACAGGGTGACTCTCCAGTGCTTTTGTTGTCCTTGCTTCGCCAGAGCTTTGATTTCAGCGGGAGCTGAACCAAAGATGGTCTCGTAGGCAGCATTGAGGCTGCTGTTGGAAGAGCATCCTGCTCCCTTACCGTCCTCAGGTTAAAACTGCTCTTCGGAGGGATCGGGGCTACATTTGGGCTACTTAGGCTGACTGTGTTCTTGTAACTTTTGTCCTGTATGGTCTTGGATGTCAGCAACACCTGAGTGAAAGATTATTATTTTTCTGTGCATCTCAGCACAGAATTGCTTGTGCCCAGCAACCAGGGGTAAAAGTGCATTGTGCAGTGCTGCAAGGTCTTTATCACAAAGAGCTGACTTTCACTCTGTAAGTCTCAGGCTGGTATTCTGGCCCATGCCTGGGGCTCCTAGGTGGCATTACGCTAGGGCAAGGAACAGCTGTAATAAACAATGACAAGGAATACAAGCCTCTAAAGAAAAGATGATTAGTCTGATAAGTAGGTTCTATAGCACAGCAGCTTGCCATTGTTGAGTTTTTGTATCAAAACAGGAAATTTAAGGAAAGGTTTGAAATAGAGGCTGTGAGGTTATTTTTGTGGGTATTTACTGCTAACAATTCTCCTACACAGCAACCCGGCATGGAAAAAACAAAAGAGCAAAGTTTTAACACTGCTCTATAAATGTCATCCATTCCCTCCTCTTTACAGTGACACGGTAATGCCCCTTATGCTGGGACACATTGACATCAGACCATGGCCCTCCCTGCAGAATAAAGAGGCGCTTGTGTAACTGAGAATCAGATTCCAAGGGTCCTTTATCCTGGTGCACAGTCAGGTAGCCAACTCACAAGAGATGGTCTAGGCTTTGCTGGAGAATCTCAGCATTGAAATGATTTCTCAATTTAGGAAAGAAAAAAAAAACCAAACATGCCTGCTCATTGCATCAGCTTTTCCAATATGTGTTTATCTGACTTTTCCACAGAAAATCTATCACATCTCAGGGTCGGATGCCTTTGATTTCTTCCTGAGCACAGCTTGAAAAATAAACAAGTCAATCCTGACGTGTAACCGAGCTGATTGCTACATTTTCTAGTCACGCCTCTCTGTCGAAAACTTCCCCCACCCTCTTCTAGGTGTTGCCGTGGCATGTGGTTTGCTTTATGCATAGACAAAGCTCTGAAATAATCCGCCTCTCAGCAGGTAGAGTTATTTTGGAGAGCTAGTGAAATACAATAGGAGGCAGCACTGTAAATCCTGTAAGTAAGCCTCACTGGCAGAAGCTTTTAAATAGCTAAATAGTAATGGCTGTTTAGAGAGTCCTTTCTGTACCAGAGGGACAGTTTCATCAGTGGTGGTGGTGGTTTGCAGTGAGAACAAATTATGGATACTGCCAAAAAGAGTATGCTCACGTGGAGAAACAGAAGATGCTAATAAAAGGTTTGTAACTGTAGTCTGAAGGTAGTGAAATATTTGTTCACTTTTGGTTCAAAGGGTGCAGTGTTCTTGAATTCATTCTTATTCTTTTCTAACACTTAAGTGTCATTTATACAGGAAAAGAAATGCTGTTTATTTGTGTTTTCAGCATATTTGAGTGATGTGTTTGTTACTCTTCTGGCGTCTTACATATTACTGATAAGAATAGTATAGAAGAGAACAGATTATACTCTGACATTAGAAAATTCAGAGATGACCTGGGGAAGACAAATGTCTTAGTGAAAATACTAATTCACAGCAGAGTTTTATTCATGGATTTGTATTATTGTTACTAGCAGTGACAGTAGCAAGTAGAGTCATCTTTTACTCTCACGTTGGCTCCTTATAAAATGGATATGTATGTGTATAAGTGAAAAAGTATAAAATGTAACTTCTTGTTTGTTTCCCATAGTGAATTTCATTTTACTAATGGCATGTATTTCTGAACTGGAACAGTAGTATAAGTTCTTTTTCTGTTTAAGATAGATGTTTACAGCAATGTGCGTCTGTGTGTGTGCATGTGTGTGCAGAATAATGTAAACATTGCTCAATATCCTTAACCAAAAAAGAAACTGAATTACTTTTTTGCTAAAATTAAGCAATATTTCTCTGGAATTAAGCAAAACTTTTCTTTTGAAAAGCTGAAAAACTTAAAAGAGTTCAGAAAAAATAAAGAGGCAGTTTGAGAAGGGGAGGGATTGGCACAGGGAAAAGATTAAAATAACCTTGTCTGTGTAAGTTGGCAGGGAGCAAAATAAAGCAGGTTGCAATGATAGTTGTTTCTGAAAGAACAGTGACAACAAAGACATGGAGGAATTTAGAATAGTGCCAGGGGTGCAAATGAAAATTTAATTTTTGCCCAGAGTATCAGAAGACATTTCTAACTAACATGTCTACTTCATGTAGCTTCATTGCAAGGAGCAATTAGCACAACACCAAGCAGAGCACCAAGTAGGAAGAAGAGAGAGAGGCTTTGCACAGTAAAGCTGGAGAGCTTCTAACAAAGCTTTTACATTTTTGTTATTCATGTAATTAAAATTAAAGTAACTCACCAAGCCACTGGATTTCATTGGACTTGGTTGCAGGAAATGATTGTGAAAACTTTGAAACGTAAGTTGAATGCTTAATTTATTGTAGAAGCATTAAAACATACTGAACATCTTAGCTTAAAGGAAGAGCTACACACATATCTGAGCCTCGGTTCTGTAAACTTCATTCATGCAGAGTGCTGAGTTAATGGCTGTTCATATTCAGTGCTACAAGGAAGAATTGGGAATTTGGGATTCTGATTGTCTGGCTGGATCCTAAGCCCACTGAAGGCAACAGGCTTGTTTCCTTTGGTTTCAGTTGGACCCCATGTCAGAGAGGAATCCTTGTTTTACAGTTCACAATTAGAGAAGCAAAAACAAATTGCACCTTTCAACTGTTCTTCCCTGCCTGCAAGCACATTGCAAACAAATGACAAAGCACTTCAGGAGGAAAGGCTGGGCCACAAAGAACCTGCCAACAAGCCGGTTTATACTTGCTGTTGAATCACTGTAAAGTAGTCTACCTGAGCACAGGAAGGTTTTAAGAGCTTAAGAACAAGGTCATTCAAAAAGACTGAGACAAACAGGACTGAGCAGAAGTGTCTTACCCTACTTCACTTTCCCTCAAGAATTAACTTCCTGGGAAAAAAACCGTGTCTGAGACAAGGAAGAACTGGCAATAAACAAAAGCTGAGCGACATTTCCTTCAGGGCTTTGAATGCCTGGGGTTTACTTACTTGTAAAATAAGGATCTGCAGACCTGAATAGGCTCAATGAAGCCAAGTCTCGTTCTTGTTTCTTTAGTTCATTTTGTATTTGTATGTCTGCAAGTCACCATGTAGAACAGAATACCTTTTATGTTTGGGGCTTCTTGGCTTGTTCTAACCACTGCATTACTCACAGACGCTCTAGCCAGTTGTCTGTCAAGTCCTTGCAGTCCTATATAGCCTAGGAAAGCAGATGAGCCTTCTCCCATGTGTTAAAAATTGGCAAATAAAGCTTGTTTCAGATGAGTAGCAGTGATTTGCCAGGGAGCGGGGGGGGGGAAGAATGGATTCTTCATAGAGCAGTCTGTTTTTCACATGCTTCTGATCAGTTGTTAAAGGGCTAAATATTTACTACCTGGTAGAATTACATCACGTTCCTTATCAAAGCCCACATTCAAATCCTTCTGCCTACAGATATGACAGTTCTCCTAGACCATCTTCAGAAGTGGAAGAAATGGCAGCGGTAAGTAGCTTATCAACTTTATTATCAGCAATGTTTAAACCACAGATTTTTCCAAAACCCTTTGTTTAGGCTGTTGAAGCAATGCCTCTTTAAATACTATTCCTGCAGTTCTTCTTTTAAACATTGCATAAAATGCCTGTGTTGTGAACCTGTTGAAGGCAAGTAGAAGCAGCTTGCCCTGCTAACTATACAGGACCAAAGCAACCATAGGTAAGCCCTAAATCTAGCTCTGATCAGGTGTCAGTTCTCTTAATGACACAATAATTGCATGGATCATTTCCTAGGCCAAAACCCTCTCATGTTTTGGCAGTTGCAGCCAACCTGCAAATAGGTCAAAACTCACACTGAATAAATAATCTAGTGTATTGATTTTGCTTCTTTTCCTTTGTACAAGGGTAAATAAAAGTAGTTGACTTGGGCAGGCAGTAAGCTAAAGCCTCTCCTGCAACATTTTCATGTGCAGAACTACAGCGTAAATGTAAACTTTGACAGTAGATTACTTTCTTTTTAGCTGAATATTCCATTTTATAAAAACAAATTCAGTTTCAAGATGAAACAACAGATGTATTTCTGACGTAATTTAAGTGCATACTGTTGAAATTCCATTTCCTCCAAGGATTATATTTGCTATTTTAATTACTTTATTGCCCTGTATTACTAACATGTTTTTCCTCCTCTTCAATTGTGTGGTATAACCACAGAGGGGACTACTAAGAAGGTATACAGTATATAATCAAAGGTATAGAGGAGGTAAATCAGCCACCTCCCTTCTCGTATTTCAAAACCAAAGGGGTAAGCTATACTAATATATGACTGAATAGAAATCTTAACAGAGAATCCTGCCTACTATATAAATAGGCTATTACAGCTAGACAAGTAAAATATTACAAATATTGAGAAGTAAAAAGCAGTAAGGGTTTTTATTTAAAAAAAAAAAAAAAGGAAGAAAAGTCTCAGCTAAAATAGATCAGCAGCTCAGCAGTCGCCTGCACTTCTACCATCTGAGACCAAGAGCTGAGAGCAATATGGATGGGATAGGAACCTCTCCAGCTCAACATGGAAACTAAATTCAGATGGGGAACAGGGTGACACTTTTCTCACTGCTAAGGTAATTTGTCACGGCCTCCTAAAGTGCTGTCTTGAAAAATGAAAATTGACCCTGGTGTTAAATTAATAAGTCTCTGTTGGGAGGTGAGTGTGTGAATTTTGAAATGTGCTGGTCAAGGCAGGAGTGAGTAGGAACAAGTAAATTAAGACATACGATGCAATAAGGATGCACTTGGAGAAATTAAGTAGAATGTGCTCTCTTACAAGGTTATTATAACTAATGTATTCACTGTGAAGATGAGCAAATATCCTTGTTATATATGTAAAAGTCTCTAAAATACATGCAGCTTTACAATCCTCAATTGTGTATTTCAATAATACAGTATTTAATAGACCCACAAAGAGCTTTCAGACCTCTGTGATTTGTAACATCATCTGTGATATGAGATGTGAAACATGATTTGAACCCACACGTTGAACTAAAATCACGTTGTCTTACAATCTTTTAACAGGCTGAAATGTGCAATTCCCCAAAGTCAACTGAAACAAATGATCATTCTTTTGATGCAAACCAAAATGAAAGGATGGAAAGTACACAGGAATGGAATGAACAGCTCGAGAAAGAGTTTTTCAGTGGTAAGTGTATGTCTTTACTTTGTTCTGGTATTATTGTTACCGGATGTGGCTGAAGTGACTTGATTTCAAAGAATTTTCTGCAAAAGCATAGACTATAAAGATATGGCTCATTACTTTCTAGCATAGTGGCTACTTTGTGGTGACTTCAAGATGTATCACTGGTCACTCTTAGAGTGCTTTTCATCTCATTCTAATACAGTTCAGAAAAATCACACCTTAAAAGCATACATTTCTCTGTGCTGATTCTGACAGGATCTTTTAGATGCAGACATGCAGTTATGGGAGAAGCATTTCTTTCCAGTTCCCTGCATGCATAATTTTGATAATGATGAATTACTGGGTCTGGGTTTATGAAGTGTAAACCCTCAAACCACAGAAGCAAGAGGCATTGTGGCATTCAGTTAGGTTTCTGGGAGCCCTTATAATACCAGTCAAATTTGTTTGGGTTTTTTTCTCTGACTGCTAGGAAGCGAGGCAAGACAAGTCTCAGCCTCGTACATAGGTGTTCTTCCACAAGCTTTCTCAGATTTATGCAGAACATGTCCATGGGTGTTACTTTCTACCACTCAAGATGACAAGAGATCACAGATTGAAAGAATGATCAGGAAGCAGTGAGTGAGTCAGAAGTGCTGGGAAAGGAGAGCACTGCATGGTGAACAGTGGTTCTGAAAGTCACCACTTTTGCATGTCTATCATAACTGTGCACACTTGTCCACTGGCAGAGAAAACCGTACACAGCTTGGCTGATGTCCTCCAAACAGAAGGCTCGGAAACCACTCATCTTTTCTTCCCCGCTCTAAAGTGACTCTCTGAGGAGTCTTGTCTCTTCTGTGCTGAAGAGAAACTTAGAAAAATGAAAAATTTCACTACCTTTGTATCACCTTTTATTTCAACTATACATAGCTAGCAATACTTTCTTAATGGTTGTCTTCTGTTAGTACAGATCTATAAGGACTGATCAGTCAGTCTTTTTTATTTTAATGGATTAGGAAATGCTGTAACAAAACAGCCATATCCATTTGTGTTTACATCTTATGTTTGCTGTTTTCAAAATACAAAAAGAATACAATTACTGAAGGCATAATTGATGTTGCCAATAAAAATACTTTAAATACATTGCTGTCACTTAGTGACTTATGACTGAATAACTTGGTTAAGTGACCTGCAGAGTGTTTAATTCCAGTTCATGAGACTGTATATAAATACAGCTGTGTTGCTAGAATGAATCACAGGTTCATAACTAATTACAGATTTCTATCCAGAAAATGCCATTTTCAGTGCTCATTTTAAAGTAATAAGCTACAGTTTAGTGGAGAGCTTCTTTTCTGAATGAAACAAACAGTGGACATGGCAGACTACTGAACAACATTGTTTGGTCATTTGTAGGATTCTGTATTTTCTCACAGTTACATGATAACTGCTTTGTGAACATGCAGAAAGATCTATGTTTGCCTAGTGAATTCTTTTCAGGGATTTTTTGCTTAACAAACTACATTTGGAAAGTTTGTGCATGCATACATACACACACACATTTAGCACATGAGTAAGAATTCAGAAGTCAAATTGTTTTCGTTTTGTTTTAAGTAGCATAAAGACTAACATTTACTTACAGAGCAGTTTTCAGATCAGTCATGGAGCAGTGCATTTTTTTCCTTGTATTCATGAGTAGCCACTGACAGGTCTTGTAGAGAAATAATATGTGGTTTGGGAAGGGTTTTGAATGCTGAGAAGCTGACTCCTTTCAAAACCTGATTATTAATGTGGCACATTAAAATTTTAAGCATAAATAGTCAGAAGGTTGCTAAGGAAAACAAAAACAAGTATGTTTTTTTTGTTTCTTGTGCAGTTCTAAATGATCTGGATGACCAGCTGGCCCAGGAACAAGCCCAAGACCCATTGGACAGGACAGCTTCTACTAGCAGTGCATCAAATGTCCAAAACAGTAATGCAGTCTCTACTTCCAAGAGGCAGACTGCTAGTAGGGGACAACACAGAAATGACTGGAGTGACATACCTAGCACATTTTTCCCAGATGGACTGAGAACAATAAGGGCCAAAGATGAACACAAGATTTTCATCAGACCAAGGAAATTACACAGTGCATATATAAACTGGCAACAGACAGCCTTTCAAGAAGACTACAAATATGGAGACACAGTTGATGGGATTCCCCGTCGGCCCAGCAGCAGGCTGTCCTCTGTTTCCTTCGGACGATCTTCAGAAGGGAGCTTATACCCTCCTTCCATAACACACAACAGTGGATTTAGGCACAAGAGTTATATGAACAGGGATACAGCTGGCAGAAGTTATTCTGTATGTTCCCTTCGGAGATGTCCATCATCAGTGTCTTCTGACCAGCTGTCAGCGTCTGGTTTACAACATCCATTGTCAAGGGAGAGAAACAATGGTTTTGTTCCAAGGTTTGGTCGACAGAACCCAAAGAGAATTCCTCTGTCTTCTATCGTATGGAACAACACACCGGACTCTCCTGGACAAACATCTACTCAAGAAAAAATGTTTAGAACCCAATCACTAATGGAATTTCATGCTACAGACCATGGTAGATATCCTAGCTCTTTGCAAGAAACCAAGAAATACCCATGTTACCACACAAAACACCACTACAGAAGATCTATTTCAAGCAGTAATTGTTTTAGTAGAGTTAGTTGCCCTGACAATGCTATTTCTCCGTTGCCCTTTGATAACTGGGAAAATTATCCATTGTACAAATCAGAAAATAATCTCTCAAGATCCTACTATAGAGATACTCATTCTCATGGCAAGCTGTATGCAAACCAAAAAAAATCTCCTTACGGAAAAAAAGACAACTATCCTTGGGCTGATATTCCTCAGTACTGCAGTGATGAAGAATTTCTTTCCCCCGATGCTGCCTTTGATGTGATTATGGCTAATCTAAATGACCAGCACTGGGCACATACAAAGAATATCAAGTTTGGTTCACAGCACCTGCAGAATGACTTTCAGGCGTGTGCTCCAGAAAATACAAATATGAAAAGGATAACAAGAAATGCAAATAGAACTTTTTCGGAATTCAATGAGGGCTGTCAGCCTTGGCTAAGTTGTAACTCTTCGGTTTCTTCATCTAGTATCAGAGCTGATGAGTCAGTCTTTCCTAACTCACAGCACCAAACAAAACTTTCAGGACTGAAGAGGAATTCAGTCACTGTTACCCAAAGAAGTACTAAGGCAGACTTTACACAACGAGAAAAAGCTGAAGGTATGAAACTGCCAGATGAAGACATGCCATTACAGTCAGTTCCTCAAAGAGCAGATACAAGCTACATCAACACCCAGAGTTTCCCCTCTTCTGCCATGTTGCAAAGCAATGTGTCTCTCTTTAACACAATGAGATCAAAGAGACAAACACAAGTGGCTGCCAGAGGAGATGTTGCACAAATGTATACGTCAAACAGTGATAAAAGGAATGTAAAAATGAAGGAAAATGATTGCCCACCCGACAGTGTGCTCTGTCAGCCTCCCTGTATCTTGACAGCTGACGAGAGCAGGAAAGCACCTTTTCTTTCAAGTCAACAAGAATGGGAACATAATCTGCATTATGCATCAAAAAGAGAGCACATCAAGCAGGGTAATGGGAGGACAGAAGCCATTAACCAAGCTGCTCCACAGAGACAGTCTCCACTGCTGGACACTGGTCTTGCTCCATCTGCCAGAAGGTTAGCAGACTGTCAAGGCATGTTGTCCTGCCCTCTTGAATGTTCATCTAGCTCCTCACAAAGCTCTCCAAAAGCACTTTCTCATAAAGAAAACTCTAAATGTTTAGGAACACTAACTAGCTCTACAGTAAATTGCACAGTTAACGAATCTCAAGCAAAAAGTGGAAAAATAGCTCAAGAGAGCAGAACAGGTCTTAGCAAGAAGATTTCACAGAAAACACAGCAAAATGCAAGCACTTTAGTTACTAAGGACTGTAATGGACAAATCTCTACTAGTTCTCCACAAAATGGAAATTCTGGACATTCTTACATTCGTGGCTTTGGTGGAGGCCCCGAGACCTCTGAACGTAGTTTAAGCTTTTTTTGCCTTGAAAAAGAAACAGGAAAAATAGGGAGTAATTCACCTTGTATTGAAAGGCTTCACAGGCAAGACAGTCTGCAGAGACACACCAGTAGCTGCAGTGTTACTGGCTCCCCTAGCAGAAACAGCCTTCAATCTCCTGACCCGCTTGTTATTTATTACACTTTACCTAGAAAATCAGCTAGCATTGCTGGTAGTATGATGTCAGAGACACCCATCTCTTTACCTAAAGACAGCAGAACAACATACCGTTGTTTAATGTCTGAAACTCCACATAGAACTGGTGTCTTTTGTTCTAATCAGAGAGATATGTCTTGCTTAGACCCAAAACATTCCTTTTTAACATCAGCATCATTAAATGCTGCTATAAGCAACGAAGGAAAAGATTACTCCAGTCCTAATGATTCAGGTGAGCTGACAGACAGATGTAAACATCTAAGCAGAAGAGAATCCTGTGTGTTTTCAGATTGCAAAGAGAGGGGAAATTTTTTGCAGAAATACAAAACTACAAGCACATTTACAGTTTGTGTTGATGAAGATCATGTCAAGTATCATGAACTAGTTTCAATTTATTACACATTACCACGGAGGCATTCAAGAACATTTTGTAACCTCTTTAGAGATAATCCAGAAGATTCAGATTTACCTTGTGCCTCAGAAAAGGCTCAGTCACCAAGAACACGAAACAAGAAAAACGAAGGTCATGTGAGTTTAGCAAACGATTTTTTCCCCAATGCTTTAGAAAAAGAGGAGCCTTCATGTTCCTCTGACCAAATATCTTCAGCTCTGGTCTTACCTCAGAACTTAGGGACTGCTGTTGATAGTGAAGAAGAGAATTCCCACTTAGCTTCTGGCTCTGAGAGTATATGTACCTCAAAGTCAGTGAGTATGGTACATGACAGGAAAGATAGTTCAGCAAGTCTTTCATTAGTAAAAAATGTGCTTTCTGACACGGTGCCAAAAGAAATTTCCTTTGGTGGTCCACAACCCCCTGCAATAGTGGCTAGGTCAGGTAAGGCCATTTCTGATGCTTCAAGCATTCAGAATACAGAAATACGTCTAAAAGAAAAGAAGGACGTTTTACAAACAGACACCTCACTCGTGTCCACTTTATCAACCCCTGCCAAGCCAGGCAGATGTTTAAAGAGTCCTTTGCATTCTACTTCAACAAATAAAAACATTATACAGAAGGGAAAGCCTGAAAACTTCTGTCAGCCCCCTAAAGTGAACACCAATAAAAACCTGAATAGTTTACTCCTCCACCCAGGAGAGAACAGTTCCCTTGGAAGGAACACAGAGCTTGCTGATGTGTCACTTCCTCCTGTGGAAGACACGTACAGGGATAGTACCAAAGTCAAACAGAGAGTAAATTTCTTACGCCAAACCACCCCTCTGTATAATAGCAAACGTAGTGGACTACAATTAAAGGCTGACAGTTCAAGAAAAAGTGCAAATTATTTAAACTCTTGTGGCAAAGTGCTTTCAGAGTCTCAGAACAAAGCCTCTGATGTAAGCACAGCTTCCAGTGCTGATCCAATAGTGCAGCTGGACAAAGCAGTTAGCACAGATGCAGACGAATTAAAGGATTCAAAAATTAAGAAAGAGCAAAACTCACAGAGTAGTCAGATGGGTAAAGATGACAGTGGTTTGCAGGAATCAGAGAGGCACAGTGAAGGCAGCCTGAACATTAAAGATAAAGTCCTTAGGGTTACTGAAGGTCAGAAGATAACTCAGAGTGCAGAAGATGAGAACAAGCTTCTCCATGACTGCACAAGAGAAAAAGTCAAAGAGATGGAGAAAAGAAAAAACAGACCTTCAATTAAAAATAAACTAGCAGCAGTTTACAAAACAAGTAGAAAATTTTCAAGTAAAAACCTACCCCCCAAACCACGCCTAAGTAACATTTTTTCACAGAATAATGGAAGTGCTGCTTCTGTAGAGGCTGACATGTCCCCTGACTCATTGATTTCAACGGATCCCCATCAGCCATTCCTGCAGCCAGACATGGAAAATCAGAATCACAGTCTGGATCCCGATAAAAATACGCCAAGACCAAGAACAACTGAGAATAAGAAGACTGAAAATCTGAATGATCCTTCTTTGCTTGTTAATAACGCCAACTGGAGGTCTTTTACAGGTTCATACACCAAGAAGGATGCCATCAGTCTCAAAAAACCTACAGTGAAAGAGGAAAAGAGGCCAAGTCTTACAACCCTATTTCCAGATAAAGCAGTAACCACAAGAAATAAGAATTCCCAAATGCTTGATCTCAGGTTAGAAAGCAAAAGCCAGCTCATCTCTGCCAGTGCCACCACGTCAGACCCTGTGGGTGATGACAGCGGACGAGCTAGCAGTCGTACCTGCAGTCCTCCCTTGCCACTTTTCACTGACAAAAACTCAAACACGTATGTAAATAGCTCCTTGCAAACAGACATCTATCCAGAGCAAAGCTTGACTTCCCAGACAGTGCTTGCTCAGTGTCAAAATGTCTCTCAGTCCACTAGCTTAAAAAATGCCAACTTGCATGGCTGTCAGTTGCGCAAGGGTCACGCCAAAAGTCAGCGTGAGCGGCACCTTTCTGAGAGTGTTTGTGCTCCAGGTCCCCGCGAGACCTTTGCCTCAGGAAGCAATACTCTACTGAAGGATGGTACACACGGGAAGAGATTTAAATCCTACTCAGAGCTCTTGTCGTGTGATGAAAATGAAAACTGGGCATCAAATGATGAAAAATGTTACAGCACTAGAAATCTGATGTACCCTTCTGTTGAGTTTGGTATATTTGGCAAAGAACAACAGTTGGCTTTCCTGGAAAACATCAAGAGGTCACTCACAGAAGGGCGATTATGGAGACCTTGTCTTCTTAATAACCCTGGTGCTTTGAGAGATGGAGAGACCCCTTCTATAAACAGGGCTGAGCTTTTCAGCTCAAGTTCTGCTGGCAGCAGAATGTCATCGGCTGCTTCATCGCCCCGAGAGCCGACTGAGATCTATCCAGAAGACCCAGCAGCGTACTCAGACTCAGACAGCGATACCACCACTGATGATGAATACTACCTGGATGAGATAGATAAAGAATCAGAGCTATGAAGGGCCGGTGGTACTAAGATGGTGTGATAGCTTGGTGGTTTCTGGGCAGGCAAAACCATGTAAAATACTTTGAGCCAATTCTTGTGCTGCTACAAATTGACTTTTGTGTTAAATATGTGGCTTCACCATTGTTGTTTCTCCTAGCAGGGAGAAAGAATGTTAAAAAATCCCTTCCCACAATAATAGGAGGTAAACAGCTGTGGAGCTTTGGGCAGTGTAACTCCAGAGATGGCTTTCCTCTGAGTCAGCAAGCAGTGGCTTAGGCTTCTGCCAGCTATGCTTTGCTGGAATGGATAAATTCTAGCCTGATCTACTTTTTCTTACAAAACAGAAAACCAAGAGATTACTTTGCTGATAAATTGCTGCTTCTACAAGTTTCCTCATTTACCAGAACAAGCATGATAATGCCAAACTGTTCCACCCAACGAACACCCCCGCAAAATGAAACATGTTCAGTTTTTACAGCATATTCTGTATGAATGTTCTTTTTCTGCCTTCCTGAGAAGTGGAGCAGCAATGTCCCCTGTGGCCTTTGTTCTGCCATGCAGTTGAGGCAGATTCCACACCGGTGTTTTTCTCCTCAGTGTTGCAAGAGCAGCGAGCAATGTGAGTTACAGAAATGCTGCTAGTGCATGGGAAACTGCTCAGCAAAGGGCACAGCACTGGAAAATTGGCTGGAATTCCTTGCGATGCAAAGAAGCACAGCCAAGCACAGCAATCTGCTTTTCAGACATGGGGGATTCATAACTGGCACAGCATTGGTTGCAGCTGAGATGAATGGATGGATTTCTGCCCTTGATTTAGGAATGAGTTAATTTGGAATAATAACCTGACACTTTAACCCATGCAAGCTGTAAAAGGATTTACCTTATTTCCTGTATAAAGGATATATACACAGGCTGTTTCCTAAGTCGTCCAAATAGTGGGAAGACAACCATAACCAATAGAACAAGTTGTGGCCCCTGCAGCCTCTGGGCTCTGTCGGGGCAGCACCACTTGCAGCAGCCCAAGAGGGCTCTTGGCTGGGCCACCACTGTGCCAGACAGACTGGCAGGTTTTTACATACAAAGTAAAGAAAACCAGTAAGAAGTGTTCTTCCTTTTCCTAAACTACTGTCCCTTTGGGGTATTTTTCAATCATTTCTGCTGTCACCACGGTACCTTCTTATCCTTCAAACTGAACGGCTGTAAAACATTTTGCAGTGGCTCTTCTTTGGCAACACTAACGATATAGTAGTATTACTGAGTAGCCAGAACTCGTCCCTGGCTGTTAACTTTTCTAACTAAGCTTGAACCTCTTTTTATGCAAAATCATAAAAATGAAAGAAAGTAATATTTTTAAATAATTACACACTTTATTTCTAATTTCACTTGTGGTCTAAAATGTTGATCCATATTTTTGATACAGTTTGTAATTCAATAGAATTTCTGTAGGACGTAAGTATATTTTTGTAACTGGAAGGACAGTGTACTGATATTTTAAAATAATATATTTTACACAAAACAAGCAATGCTTGTATCACTGACTACTCCACAAGAAACTAGAAGATTAAAATACTACAGGAGGTAACTGGTGTCATTTTTTTTATACTGTAAACTTCGTTAAAGAAGTGGGTCTGTAGTTCAAATCTGTACCGATATACAAGTATTGTTACTTTATACTGGGGTAATTTGTTGTACATAGAAGAACTAATATAAACTGTATTTATAGTCAGAATTGATCTCCACGACACAGCTGTTTTGGAAGGACGTAAGTGTATGCTGGCATATTCTATTTCTGTAAATGTCTCTATTCTATATGAACAGGTTTCTGTAGAGTAAGACAGTAAAACCAGCTGAGTATTAGTGAGGAACTGCTGCTGCTGTACATTTCTGCAAAATAAGTTAATCCAAAAATTGGGAATACCAGCCTACGTAAGGTAAAGACCAAGAAAATAAAAGTGTTTACAAGGGAAGTAAATGGTCTTGTTTTTCTTGACTTGAAGGGGATGGTTTAGAACATTTTTGTTTGTAAATATTTCTTACCTGTTCAACAGAAGTTAGATTAAGTCACTTTGTTGACATTTTTTTTCACTTGCTGTGCTGTGTATGTACAGGAAATTGAGTGGCTCGATTTAACATAAGCAAGTAAAAACCGCTTTTGGTCATGAATCAGTTGTGGAAGACTGCAGCCTACTGAGGATCTGCAAACTAATAATTACGCTGGATAATGGTATTCTGTAGAACAGTCAGTTGCTTGAAAACATAGGGAGAAGTGTCCTTTGAATAGTGATCAGCTCCATTCAGTTTAGCAGAGCTCTTCCAGGCCTTTTCTTTGGCAAAAGTATAATCTATAAATGTTCATAATTTATAAGAGTTTCATATTTAAAATAATTTGTTTGAAATAAATTGTGCATCCAAATGGAAAAATAAATGTATTTGTATGGTGGGTTTTTTTTTTCACTTGCTCTGAATAGACAGTTCTTTTAAAAACCATAATAAATCCAGCACTTTAGTGTTGTTGCCAGGGCTGCTGGGGCCTGCCTGGTGATGGGGAGGATGTGCTGCCCCAGCGAGGTGTGTGTGCTGCTGTCTCCTCTCCTGCCAGCCCCTGAGTCTCCAGTATTCAAAAGGTTTTCCCTCAGTGATAGGATCTTTACAGTAGACAGGTCAATCCCTTAGCGAGCCATATGCCTACAACTTGCCTTGAGGAGCTAATATTCCGTGTAGGGGCCAAGGGTAGTATTTGATGAGTGGATTTTACAAGGTGATGAGCTCCACGTGACAATCACTTCAGCTGGAATTTGGCCTGAGTGGAGCCTGGCTGCCACGTGCAGTGTGGCGGCGTCAGGCTCAACGCTGTCTTTCAACCTTAATTACTACAGCCAGGATATATGGTACCCAAGTTGAGTGACGCAGTCTCTCGGCCTGGTTTCAGAAGGAAGCGTGCTTTATAAGCTAACACAGTGGTCCTGTGTACATCTCTGTCCACCCATTAGGTCACTTATGTCCCCAGATGACTTTGTGGTTTCATCACAAGGCAGCTTATGCTGGAAGGACCATCAGGGAGGTCTCTGCTCCAACCTCCTGCTCTCAGCAGGTTGGCTCCAAGGTCAAGACTGACTGCTTTTGGCTTCATCTGGTTGGGGCTTGAAAACTCTGGACAGCCTCTCTGGGCAACCAGTCCCTCTGTCTGCCTGTCTTCATGGGCATCATGTTACAGGCCAAGCCTCTCTTCTCTCAGCTTATGCCATTTGTTTCTCCACTCTGCACCATCTTGTCAAAGATCTCTCCAGGGGCACTGGGGGCTTCTGTAAGGTCTATCCCCTACCCAAAGCCATTACTACTCCAGGCAGAACAAGCCCAGACCCCCGGCTTCTCCTCACAGGACCAGTACTCCAGCTCCACCATCTCAGTGGCCTCCCCTGAATTTGATCCAGTTTTTTGAAGTCTTGCATTGCGGAGCACAAAGATGGATAGGTGCAACACCTACATGTAGTTTAGCATGTTCTAAGAGGAGGGAATAACAACTCCCATTGATCTCTGGCTGTGTCCTGTTTGTGCAGCCCAGGCTGCCATTGGCTGTCGTTGCTGCCAGGGCTCACTGATGGCCCACGTCCCCCTTCATGGCCCACTGGGACTCCCAGGGGCACCCCCTCAGAGCTGTTTCCAGAAGCTGCTCCTAGTCCATACCAGTGCAGGGCAGCCTCTTTCCTGGGCAGGGCCCTGAGAGCACCAACATGCCCTAGCCCATCCCCTCCCCAAGGCACACCCTACCCTACCCTACCCATGTCCCAGGACACTGTTTTAGCCCATTCTGGAGCCATCAGTCCCTGTCCCAGCCAAACTGTAGGCTCCATCCCCTCACAGCCCTGCCTGGCCAGCTGAGCCCGCTGAGCATATTACCAGGGCCCTGCAGCCCTCCAGGCACTGTGTATGACTCTGGGTCCCCTCACAAGGCCTGATCCCAGTCCATGGATTGATGCCCCTCCCTGACCTCTGCCTGCCCTGTGCCCACAAGTCTGCTGGGTGATGTGGCCTCTTGACTGCCCAAGATGTTGTTTGCCATGTATGGGGTGGGCCCAAGTGAAGATCAGCCATGGCGCTCCCCCAGGAGCAGCCCACCCTTGCTGTTCCCTGGCATCCAAGTGCAGGACTTCTGGAATTTCACGGCCCATTCCTGTAGCCTGGCCCTCAAGCACATTGACTGGTCCATCATCTGAAACCCCGGTGACAGAGTTCTGCACTGCCTTATCCCAGGCCAGATCCCTGCAGTGCTCTCATTGTTACCGGCTGCCAGGTAGAACTGAACCGTTAACCAATGCTTTCTAAGCCCAACCAATCATGCTGATGGGTTTTTACCCACCTGGTTGTTCCCCATCCAGACTATAACATCCTAACATGGATACAGCAGCATTGTGGGAGACAGTGACATCTTTGCTAAATTCAAGGTAGATGACATTCCCTACTCCTCCCTCATATGCAGACCCAGCTTATTGACAAAGGTTAGCCAGGTATGGTTGGGCCTTGGTCAATACATTCTGACCACTCCCAGTCAATCACCTCCTCCAACTGGTGCAGATGGAGAAGAAAGCTGCCCTCACTGATCACAGAATCACAGAATCTTAAGGACTGGAAGGGATCTCAAGATCATCTAGTCCAAACCCCCTGCAGAAGCAGGTCCACCTAGAGTAGGTCACACAGGAACTCGTCCAGGTGGGTTTTGAATGTCCCCAGCTGGGCAGCCTGTGCCAGTGCTCTCTCGACCTACTCACCACACCGAGAGCAACAGGCAGGGATGTACTACCCGGCCAAGAAGCACATACATAACTCCGGATTAACATTATGCATGTTTTCTCTTGCCTGTTGGGAGTATCACACACGGTGCGCCGGTGGAGATCTGTGATTATCTATAGGGAGGGAATTTAGGAGACTAAAGACAAAAGCAATGGGGAAATCAGACTTGATAATTCCACTTTCAAGGAACCTGTTTTTCATGGTCTGCATGCACAGAGACTTGAAGTTCATGTTATTCAAAAACAGGCAGCCATTTGTGCTCTCATTGTTTTGCATGTGAAAAACGCAGGCTTGCAGAAGCGATGTAATTCTCCTACAGCCAAGTAAAGCCCTATCTACCAAAACCCTGAAATACTTCCTACTAGCAGCAAACGCTTCTCATAAAAACTGATACAAACCCCTTAGGAGACAAGTCATTGGAGGTTTTTCCTGTTTACTTGCACTCCATCATTTAAAATCCATGAAATTACTTTGTTGTTTTCTAGAGAATAACATCATGAGCTTTCTTTCCCCATCACCAAGCTGTCCTGCACTGATGAGGGCCGCCTGCAGCATCTCACCCCTTCAGCTCTGGAACTCGGGAGCATGCCTGAGCCATGCCGGGACAGGAAGGGGAGGCTGAGCTCAGCGGCAGAACAACGTGCCAGTCCTTTCCAATGGCGTCCCTGCACAGTCCTGTGCTTTAAATAGTCACCGGGGGAAATCCCAGGAACGGGGAGGAGGCATTTTAAATTATTTCTTTTCTTTTACAGCAACCTCTGTCTGCACACAAGCTGGTAACCACAGTAACAACTAATAAACTTTAGAGAAAGATGATTTGTTTCCTCTTTAAATTCCAGACCAGGTGCTCAGCTGTCATCCGAATTGTACTCTAAACCACACAGAAGCTATTGTTTGGAAGAGGAACTCTGAAGTCATCTGCTCTTCAGTTTGGCCTGCATTGCTGCCCATAGAGAAGGGGCGAACAAGCTCTTGGGACAGCAAAGCGCCGGGGTCGGCGCAGCTCGTTCTCATAACAGCTTCACCGGTTTCTCCGACTCTCGAAAGCGCCGAGACCGGGCCGTGGCGCTGCGGTCGGCATCCAGGCACCGCCGCCCCGCTCCTCCCCACCCCGCGGCGGGGCAGCGCTCGGCCCCACCGCCCGCGGGACAGCCCCGAACGGCCGCTGGCGAGGGAGCCACAGGGGCTGCAGCGCCGGCCGGCCCTGCCGCGCCTCCCCCACACGCTGTCCCACACGTCGCGGGGCGGGGAGGAGGCGGTGGCCGCCCGCGGGGANGCGGCGCGGCGATAATGGGCAGCGGCGGGGTGATGGGCAGCGGCGGGGCGATGGGCAGCGGCGGGGTGATGGGCAGCGGCGCGGCGATAATGGGCAGCGGCGGGGTGATGGGCAGCGGCGGGGCGATGGGCAGCGGCGGGGTGATGGGCAGCGGCGCGGCGATAATGGGCAGCGGCGGGGTGATGGGCAGCGGCGGGGCGATGGGCAGCGGCGGGGTGATGGGCAGCGGCGCGGCGATAATGGGCAGCGGCGGGGTGATGGGCAGCGGCGGGGCGATGGGCAGCGGCGGGGTGATGGGCAGCGGCGCGGCGATAATGGGCAGCGGCGGGGTGATGGGCAGCGGCGGGGCGATGGGCAGCGGCGGGCTGCGGCCGCTGCTGCCGCTGTTGCTGCTGTTGCTGGGTGCCGCGTTGCCGCTGCTGCCGCCAGCCGAGTCGGCGGAGCCCGTTAGCGCCGAGCGGAGCCTGGTGTGGGGCCCCGGGCTGGACGCGGGGCTCGTCCTGCCCGTGCGGTACTTCTACATCCAGGCGGTCAGCGCGGCCGGACACAACTTCTCCCGCTCCCCGCCAGGTACCGTGCGTGTGTGGGCAGGGGCGCGGGAGGGGAACCCTGCCCGGGGCAACGATTTCCTTGCAGGAGATGCTCAAAGCTGCCCACCCCCTTTCTCTCTTCCTCCTTCCCCCTTCCCTCTTCCCCTCGCTAAGGCGTGCCGTGCCGTGCCGTGCCGTGCCGTGCCGTGCCGTGCCGTGCCGTGCCGTGCCGTGCCGTGCCGTGGCAGCGCTCCCCCGCCCCCGCCGCCTCTTTGAGCGGAGCGGAGCTCAGGACCGCAGCCGCCGCGCTCCTGTGCTGCCGTCTCTGCACCTCACCTGGGGCCTCCTATAAACAGTACGTGACTTACAGCAACAAACCGGCACGCTCCAAACAAACCGGTGCTCCCGGAGTTGGTGGATGTAAAGAAATCCCGGTCCCCCGCTCAGAAGTGCTAATGCACTTACCTGTAGTGCTGCACACACACCAGTTGCTTAAGATTTCTGTCTCAGCGGCACTCTGGGCTCCGTTATCCTGCTGCTCCGTTAAGGAGGAGTAATTTTCTCTCTTGTTTACTCAGCACAAGCCCATTGACCCTTTTCTTGAGGGCTGGAGTTGGGTTTTGCTCTTGCAGGCCGGCAGTACACTGCCAGTCAGCTGTTTGCTGTGTTAGTTCCACACGCTCTATATTTAAACAGTTTTAATTTAGAATACAAATAACTCTTGCATCGCAGATTTCATAATGAAGGTCACCCTGGGATGGCCACAGAGTGGAAATCCAGTGCTGCCAATTCAGATAGGATATGGCTAACTCTTTTGCTCTGTATATTTATTATTCCTCTAGATGGTACTGAGGGAGTAGCTACCAAGTATGCAGAGCCTCTTCCTTGTCTTGTACTTAGAAGGCTTGTATTACACAGGTTATGTCCTCAGTCTGACAGAACCCCAGATAGTTCAGGTCTGGGCTTTCTCCAGCTGCTGTTGCAACTTGGTGCTGGATTGCATTGCAGCTTTGTAACTGCACTGAAGAATGCAGCAGCACGCTCGCTGACAGGCAAGCGGAGGCTGATTTCAGCTGCACCCGGAGACCTTGGGATGAAACAACAGGTTGCTAAAGGTAAAAGGGTGTGAAGCTCAATTGGATTCTCATGCTGATTTAAATCCTCCAAGATAAACTGATAGGACATGAGTATTGAGAACCTCGTTTTGACCTCAGTGTGTTCACGTACGTTAGTATTTATATTGATAAACTTAATGTCTTTGGAATATTTCCAGGTCTCGATGCCAAGAGCTATTTAGTAAAGTGCCAAGGATCCTTAAGCAATTCAGCAGTACAGTTGATCATACTCCGGTGCATGCGTACTGTTTAGTGCACTCATGTAGACATGGGCTACACATTTCAGTTCACAAATGATTTTAAGTATTCAAATTCTATTTGTAAAATGACAGTTAAGAATTGCAATTCATAACATTTATTAAGGCACTGCTTTCCAATATAAATGAAATACATCTCAAAACATATCTGCTGGGATAACTAAATAAATCCACACTACTGTCTTCACTGGACAAACAAGAATACTGTGATAAGAGCAGGAGAGCTGCAGTTAAGGTGAAATTTGTCCAAATCAATTACATTTTTTGTATGGATTAAAATTTCAGTCAAGTAGGTCAGTACTTATTGGCATCCAGTGTGAAACTCATATAGGATACTCAGTAGATTTTCAGTCTAGATGAATTTTCTGAGTGCCAAGTCTAAATCACCAGAATTGATGTGCACTGTTGTATACCACACAATAATTTCAGCCCACAGGCTGTAACTCTGTTGAGTTATCATTTCAGGAAGGTGTCATATGATGTGGAATTCACTCTTTCTCTGGAAAAAATATTCCTAAAAAGATTAAAAAAGATTACAGATTTAAAAAAAATGATTGCTGAAAATACAGAACTTTCTTTTAATGTAAACTGCATGGATTTTTCTCATCCTTTGATCACCTTATCTTTCTTTGGTGATAGGTTTTCCCCTAGGTTTAACAGCTGCCCACTGGGTCTTTAGGTATGACTGACTGTGAAAAGTCAGCTGTTAACTGTTATTCAGGTGATCTGAAGATCAGTTTCAAGATGATCTTTAAACTGAAAGCAAGAAGATTTAGATTAGCTATTAGGAAGAAGTTCTTCCCTGTGAGGGAGGTGACGCAGTGAAACGGGTTGCCCAGAGAGTCTGTGGCTGCCCCATCCCTGGAAGTGTTCAAGGCCAGGTTGGGTGGGGCTTGGAGCAACCCGGGCTAGTGGAAGGTGTCTCCCCATGGTAGGGGATTTTGAACACAATGATCTTTAAAGTCACTTCCAACCCAAACAATTCTATGATTGTATCTACATGCTTTGATAATGAATATTTTCAAGGCCTCCCAGATATTCTTGCAGGTTTTGCCAAACACTTTGGAAGATGTCACACTTCTTCAGGCATAGCTAAACAGAGTGTTCACATCTTGGTGATGCTCACCTTTGTATGCAGCTCTGCAGGACCTCCCTTCAGGTCTTTTGCTGATCAAGATGCCTGGGTTTTTGTGCTTTTGTGATGGTCACACACAACTTCCTACCACGACCTGGTATTTTCTTCTCAAACTTTTCAAAATATTTACATAGTTTTAGTGTTAGTGCTGGCAATAGATCCAGAGTCTTCAAAGGCTCTAAAGAATGAAAAGCAGATACTTTGGTCATACAAATATGGATCACACAAGAGGAAATTACTAAAATGCTGTCCCAGCTGTCTTAGACCTGGGTATGTTGTCCTTGTCATTTAATAAAACTGTTAACAAAGGTGGCAGGAGGCCTCTAGGGTTGAAGAAGGAGCTTCTCATTAAACACAGACAGAAGAAGGAAGTGTACAAGATGTGGAAGCAGGAGCAGATGGCTCAGGAGGAGCATAGAGATCAGTCTGTGCAGGGATAGGGTTAGGAAAGCCAAAACTGATCCGGAGTTGAATCTGGTGAGGGATGTGAAAAGCAACAAGAATGTATTCTACAAGTGCATCAACAGCAACAGGTGTCTAGGGAAAATATGAGTCTGCTGCTGAGTGAGGCAGGGGACCTGGTGACAAAGGCACAGATACAGTCAAGGCACTGAAATGCCTTCTTTGTCTTAGTCTTTACCAGTAAGACCTGCCTTCAGGAATTCTAGGCTCCTGAGACCAGAGGAAGAGTCTGGCACAAGGAAGACTTCCCCTTGGTGAAAGAGGATTGGGCTAGAGAACTTAAAAGTCTGGATATGCCTAAGTCTGTGGTGCTCAATGGCCTAGCTGACAGCATTGCAGGGCCACTTTTGATCCTGGCAACAACAGAGGTTCCTTGAAGACAAGAATTCAAGTCACATGAAATTCACAGGAAAACTATTTTACTGTGAGGTGGTCAAACACTGAACCAGATCACCCAGCCTGTGGAGTCTCTATTTGTGAAAGTCTTCAAAACTCAACAGGACATGGTCCTGGACAGCTTGCTCTGACTGACCTGGGCACAGGGGTTGGATGAGATGATCCTGAGGTCACTTCCAAATGCAACAGTTCTGTGATTCTCATCATTCTGTTTCTCCGATATGTTTCTCTTACCCAAGTGTTTCATGGTAGAATCTTGGATAGAGCAAAGAAGAGCTGAAGGAAATGTTTAGAAAGAAGCTGGATAGTTCTGGATACCTGACTCATGGACACTTTTGAAACTGGCTACAGGATTCAGGCTAACTCAGGGAGGAGAAAACAAATCACAGAATCATAGAATGGTAGGGGTTGGAAGGGACTCACTCTGACTCTCTTGCACGTCTCTGCTGCTGACAGCAGGGTGTAGGATACTGACTGAACCTTTGGTTTAAATGTTGATTTATGGCCTATTGGTCATACAGCCATTCTTGTATTGTCATTCTATTTCTGCTTTACGCCATCTTGAAAGGTAATCAGTAGCTAGATGTCAAAAATGTATGAAGGGGGCAAAACTATACTTCTCTGTGTCCCCCCCAATCACTCTGCTTGCAGATACACCAAAATAAGCTGAGGAGTTCCTAAATTGGGAGCCAGTCTCAATCAATTCTGCTTACAAAGATCCAAGCCTATAGAGATCCCAAGCTATGACAGCCTTGGGTCTACACCAAAATATCCTTCATAGAACTTCTTCTGGTGTTTGAGTCTATTAGCTTTGCTTGAGCTATACTTAACACTTTCCCAAGGAAATGCATAACTGCCCCTGCTAACGTGCCTTCAGCCTGCCGCCTAAGCAAGGAGGGAAGTGTCCTCTCATTGTTCCTCTGAAAAGGAAGCACCATGGATCTGGAACAACTTTAACATTCACCTGCTTCTCGGAAGTCAGCAGTGCACTTCTGGAAATCATTCTGGACTGACAATCAAACAAGGGTCTCTCAGGACAGGTCTGCAATATTCTGCATTCTTTGGTGGGAATGCTGCATGTCACGCTGCTGTTCCATGAAGGCACAAGTGCTTCCTTCATTTTCTTTCTTCAATGTGTTGTCATATTAAGATATTCTGACTTGCTGCTTGGCATCTTTAGCTGACATGGGCTTTGAATAGTAAGACAACTGAGGGATGATTACAAATAATCCACATTTTGTGTTCAAACATTGGAACAGAGAGCAGAGGATTGGGTGGGCTTGTTCTTCTGCTCACAGACACTGACACTCTGCTTATTGATTGAGGGAGCAAATCTGACAGCAATATGAATCTGAGTTACTCGGGGTAGCTGTTCTCTTCTGTGAAGAGGCACCACATGTCAGGAAATTCACTTCTGAAGTCATCAAGGTTCTAATTTAATCTGGAGGCTCTTGCACAGCAATTGGCTTGTATCCATCCAATTTCAAGATCAGTGCTCTAAGGAAGCCATGATTGATTGTTAAATGACTGCTGTACTTATCACATCAGTGCATCTGTTTGTGGATACAAAGTATGTTAAAATACTGATTGTACAGAATTAACTGTAACATCTCCATAATTTAGTGCTGTTGGGACACATTCAGATTTTGGTAACATCTTGATTTTAGCTGTATTTTTTCAGTTTCATTTCTTTATGTATATTACTTTGTGGTAACATTCATTACATTTGTTTGGTTTCCAATGCTTAGACTGTAGCATTTCATGAATAATCTGTCCCCCTCTGTTTTGAAGAATAAAGCTGAAGGTGACCATTTGTGACAGAAATAAGGGAATATTATGGATATACATTAATGGATGCTTGTGTTGCCCACAAAATATTCCATGCCCATTTAAAGAGTCACAATACATTAATGATGAAATGCTGGTGATCTTAAAGCACAGGTCACACAGATGTCCAGGAAGCATCTCTACTATCACTCTTTTATCCCTGCTTTTCAGTAGCTGGGACTTTATATTTGCAAGACAGTCACCTGCAGCCCAAAGGTGAACAGTTTGTATCTGACTCCTGCATGCTGCAACTGCCTTTCCACAAGCTGGCAAGTATTCTTTTCTCCTGTTATTTTAACTTGGTTTCCCGTCTTTCTTACTCTAGAGGAAATAATTGTTCCTCAGAGCACTAACTTGAAAACTTAGTATTAAACCTAATCTGTCCTTCAGAATACCATTAGCCTTTCCTTCTCTCTTGCAATCGTTCTTTAACTTTTTATCCCCATCTGCAGGTTTTCCATTTATTAGGTATGTGATGATCAAGAAAATTTGGCAGGATGATCTTCCATCGCTAGAAATTAATTTTGTCAACTTGGTATAAGAGTATAATTTCTAGTGTAATTTCTAATGCAAAGTTAAATTCAATTCCATGGACTTAATCCAGTAGAGTTTGCTCTCATCTGTATTTCATGTATGTGTTTCTAACAGCTTAAAGTGCTTTTATCTGTTCCTGTTTTCCACTTTTCAGGAAGAACGCAGTTTAAAGTGGTAATTAAAGCACTTTCTCCAAAAGAAGTCACCAGAATTTATACCCCTCGCCCTTTGGATAGAAATGATGGCACATTCCTTATGCGCTATCGGATGTATGAGAGTGTCAGGAAAGGGTTAAAAATTGAGGTACTTTACGGTGATCAGCATGTAGCTCAGTCTCCCTATATTTTAAAAGGTAAGGGTATTTTTTCATTTATTTAGTGTAATGAGTGATGATGGCTACAGAAAAGCTAGAGCAAGAGGTGGGAAATGGGAGGTTGGTTTGCCCTTGTCCACATAGCTGCCTCACAAACATACTCCTTATACAGAGCAGTGACAAGCTCTTTGTGCACCAAGGTACAAGACTTAGATGCACGGGATGTAGATTATGGCCACTGACGTTAAGGTGATGTGTCTGGACATCTCTTACAGATGGAGATGGATCTCTTCAGACTTGGTAGGGAAGGAGAGAGCAATGCTTGTGTTTGTATTGTTTTCAAGCAAGCATTCACTTAAGGATTGTGTTGTTTTTATCTGAAGTAGAAAATATTTTGTGTTGTTCTCAACACTATAATTTAAATGTCTGTGATTTCAAAGAAGTGTGATTCTTCATAACAAAGACAAAATGTCCTTAACCAGACAAATTTAACTTTCTATTACTCCAGTTTAATCCTATGCAGGTCTACACTATGGAATAGCTATTTAAAAGCAGGGAAAACATGGCCAATTATTGTCTCATTCTGGATCTACTAATTTAACTTCCGTTTGTCCCTCTCAAATGGACAGCACTTTACAAAGTTATTTCCCTGGAGAGTCTTGTTTCAGTTCACCAGTACTTCTTGTAAACAGAATTTGGTCATTTTTTGTCATAGAAACTGAGAAATGTCTTCAAGCTGAAGTAAAAAATGTCTTGAACCCTCAAGGCAGTGGTATGCCTTGTTTTTACTGGTGCATATTTGCCCACAGCTATGAAACTATGACACAGATCAGAACCTGTTTTGATTAGAAGTCTGTGAAATAAGGGCTTTTTTCATGTTCTACAAGGCTCCTGCTTATATCTAAGCTCTCTGCATCAAAAGGACAGAAAGAATATCTGATTATGTGTAAAAGAAAACACCTTAGGCCAGAGGTACAGACTGTTGTATCAATGATCTGAATTAGGCTAAAACTGAAGCTGTAATACTTGAGCTTTGGTAGTTAGAACAATCCTGAAATGCCCTAATGCCCTATGTGGTTGGTAGGCAGCACAATACTAGAGCTTCATTTTGCAGATGAATTTTACCCCAATAATAAAAATTTGAGTGTTTTGATTTCTGAAAAGAGTGTTGCTGTTTCCTCAGTTACACTGCTAAACCCCAGAAATGTTGTAGGGATGATGATTTCCCAGGAAAGCTTTAGAAAATGTGGAATAAAGCATATCTAAATTTATATGCCCATGTGTTTGGGGAATTATGATTGATGTAGAACCACAAATAAAGACTGAGTGCTTTATTTTCTGCAGGACCAGTTTACCATGAATATTGTGATTGTCCTGAAGAACATCCTGAAATCTGGCAGAATGTTATGTCTTGTCCATCTCAAGAACCTCAGATTACAAAGGACTTTGTTTCTTTTCCCACCATTGACCTTCAGCGAATGCTTAAGGAAATCCCAGCCAAGTTCAGTCAAACAAGAGGTGCTATTGTTCATTATACTGTTGTCAATAATCACATCTACCGTCGCTCTTTAGGGAAGTATACAGACTTCAAAATGTTCTCTGATGAAATGCTCCTGTCCCTGGCAAGAAAGGTATTGCTCTCCATCATTTAAGGCTTATCAAGCCACATTCTAATATAGCAGCACTGCATTTGCTGTTGTATCTTCAAGTTTATGATTGCTGACATAAGATTTGACTTTTTCAACAAGATGACAGTGGATTTTAGGGATCAAGGGAAGGGGCTGAGCTTGGCAGTAGTGGAACTTGCTAGACAAGCTGTAGGGGCTAAGGCCTGACTCCATGAGCCTTTTCCTGCCCTCTATGAGTTCTCCTCTCATACTTGCTCACAAGGCAGAAACTTGGCATTCATAACTTAAGCTCAGCTAAATCTGTTAACCATCTAGTAAATTTGCTGATTCTACATGACAGAAGAGAGCTGAGGAACATATGTCAGAGTGACAAACAGCTTCTGTCTTTGTGTTATTATTTTTTTCTTGGGTTTACATTCAGGTTCGTCTTCCTGATGTGGAGTTTTATCTTAATGTTGGAGATTGGCCAGTTGAGCATCGGAAAGCAAACGATACGCCCGGTCCTATACCTGTCGTTTCATGGTGTGGCTCTGTGGATTCAAGAGATATAGTCCTTCCAACGTATGATGTAACCCACTCGACTCTTGAAACCCTACGTGGAGTCACAAATGATCTCCTTTCTATTCAAGGAAATACAGGTAAGATGGAAATGATGATTTTTTTTTTAAAAAGCATGTGTAGATTCCATCAGTGAAGCAGGTTGCATACAAATAATTTGTTTAAGTCTTCAGTTCATGACTACCTTAGGAAGTCTCTCTTCATACAAGCAGGTTAGTCTTTACAGATTGTAGACACTGTCAACACTGCTACAAAGTATGGATTTAGAGCCAAAATTAAAAATTTAAGAGTTTACATTTATGGTGAATTTTAACTTAAAGGTGTCCAGAAGGTAGTTGCTGTGGTGTGTCAAAAGAAAAGTAAATGTAATTAAAGGGCATTTCACCTTAATGAAGGACTTGAACATGTTCCTTCTAATCAAATAGTAATCGTTTTCCTGACAGTGATGCAGCCTGGTGTTCTGTTTACATAAGAATGAGTTTGAATTCTGAAAGAAGCAAACTAATACTATGCTGCAGCTTCTTTCAAATACGAATGTATTGTCTTTGTAAAAAATACCCCAGAATGGGATCTCCTGCAGTGTTTCTCTAGCTTTGAAGGAAGAGTCGGTTTTACTGACCAGGTGTCTTCCCCCTGAGGAAGTTCATGAATCCTTAGGAATTAGACAAATGGCATGAACAATACCTTAGGAGTAAAGCTTTTCAGTGAGGAGGCATTTCTTTTTATTTGGTTAGTTCACAGTTTCTCTTTTGTTTATTAGTTTTAAAATGAAATATTTCAAATAAATTATGCTGGAAGCACTTTGTGTTTACTGGTTCATACAGCTGCTTTTCCAGCAGCGTAGGCATTGATAAAAGCCAGTTCCACTTTAGCAGCACCTTCAAGGAAATTTCCAGAAACATAAGGAAGGACCTAGTCAGTGTTTTTAAAAGCAATCAGTAAACAGAGATGAAGTCTTCCAGGCTCTTGCTAAGTATCTTGAGGACACAGTATAGCCATTTTGTTTCCTTTTTTAAAAAGTCATCATTAAGTGATTCCTCAAAGACTTAACCAAATTGCTGGCTAACAGAAGTGGATTTTACTAAAGAAATTTTAGTTACTATGGCAGGCTTTATGGATGGAGTATTACTTTAATTATTAGCCTTTTACTTGCATAAGTTGAATAGATAGTATGATAATCCCTTATGTGGCTTTCACGATATTTCAAATGATTTAGATATAAAATTGTTGAGTGGAAAAACAATTTTTTGCTTTTCCTTTCATAAGTGTCTCAGTTTCTAATCCCAAAATCCAAGCCAGAACTGGAAGTGTAAACCCTGTGATTAATAAGCAGTTATGGATTCACTAGGAAAAATCATTCTTGTTTTACTGTGTCTCTGTGGGTAATGCCACCCTCACAGCAAGTTCCTTATTTGCACTAAACATATCATGAACATTTCATTACTGTTTGCTTTTACCTTATCACTCAATGCTCATAGGCCCATTCTGGGAAAACAAAACTGAGCAAGCCTTATTTAGAGGTCGAGACAGCCGGGAAGAACGTCTCCATCTTGTCAAGTTATCCAAGGAAAATCCAGAGCTACTAGATGGTGGAATAACAGGATATTTCTTCTTCAGAGAAAAAGAAAAAGAGCTGGGAAAGGTTCAGCTAATGGGCTTCTTTGACTTCTTTAAGGTAGCAAGCAAATCACAATCTTGGATTAATTTTGCTGTCGAGTTCTTAATAACTGAAAAGATGAGCTTACTTTTTGTTAATGGCATTCAGTAAACAAAACACTGATGCCACACCGGGAACATTGGTCCATGTGGGGTATATAGACCACCTGTAGTCAAAGTTATAGTGTGAAACACTTCTGAAGAAAGCCACTATACTTTTTTTTCATGGAGTACCTTAGAGGGAGTTCTTGGAAGACTTTTTTTTTGTCTGGTTTTTTATTAAATAGATGGATAAATTGGATTTCTCACCATCAGAGTTTCTGTTATTTGGGATAAACGTGAAAACGGTGTTCATTGGAAATATGGATGTCAGGAAGAGCCTTTGTAAAAAGTAAAGGGGACAAAGTCCTGTAAAAACTAATTATAACACATGGCAACTGAAGTTCTGTTCCAGGAATTTATATATTAGAATAGCCAAGAGCATCTCCCAAAGCAGGACATTCATGATTACTTTTAGTATAATGTTTCAGGTTATTTTACCTAATATGTGTCAAATTATTCTCCATAATAATACAATTTTAAGTAAGAATAAATTTCCTCATTTTGAATTTAAGTATAGATTAGTTTTATTTACTTACCCCTTGGTGTCTCCCAGAACAGACTGAGGGGGGGGCCTCGTTAATACTTATAGGTATTTGAAAGGCATATGACAAAAGGATGGGGCAACGCTTTTCTGTAGTATTCAGTAATAAGACTAGGGGTGATGGACAAAAGCTGGAACACAAAAAGTTCCACTTAAGGAAAAACTGTTTTACTGTGAGGGTGAGGGAGCCCTGGCACAGGCTGCCCAGGGAGAGTGTGGAGTCTCCTTCTCTGGAGATCTTCAAAACCTGCCTGGACACGTTCCTATGTGACCTGATCTAGGTGGACCTGCTTCTGCAGGGGAGTTGGACTGAATGATCTGTAGAGGTCCCTTCCAACCCCTACCATTCTATGGTTCTATGATTCTGATTCAGAATGTTTCACCTTTTTTTTCTTCTGTCTTTATATTGTAGTACAAATACCAAGTGAATGTAGATGGGACTGTGGCAGCTTACAGGTTTCCATACCTCTTGCTGGGTGACAGCCTAGTATTGAAGCAAGATTCCCGGTACTATGAACACTTTTATATTAGATTAAAACCTTGGAAACATTATGTTCCAGTTAAGAGAAACTTAGAGGACTTGCTAGAGAAAATAAAATGGGCTAAGGTAAGTTCCATTACTAATTCACGTTCAAAATTATAAACATATAAAGAATTTATCTTAATGCTGTCTTCTTTTTGCATTTCCACATTCATGTTTGTTTTGCATGAGGTTTACTGAGGCCTGTGGCCAGTGGAGTTCCACAGGGGTCAGTTCTGGGGCCAGTCTTGTTCAACATCTTCATCAATGACCTGGATGAGGGGACAGAGTTGACCCTCAGCAGGTTCACCGATGACACCAAACTGGGAGGACTGGCTGATTCCCCAGAAGGCTGTGCTGCCATTCAGCGGGATCTTGACCGGCTTGAGAGTTGGGCAGAGAGGAACCTCATGAGGTTCAACAAGGGCAAGTGCAGAGTCCTGCATCTGGGGAGAAACAACCCCGTGCACCAGTACAGGCTGGGGGTCGAACTGCTGGAAAGCAACTCTGCAGAGAGAGACCTGGGAATGCTGGTTAACAAAAATCTAACCGTGAGCCAGCAATGTGCCCTTGTGGCCAAGGTGGCCAATGGCATCCTGGGCTGTGGTAAGAGGAGTGTGAGCAACAAGTTGAGAGAGGTTGTTCTCCCCTTCTACTCTGCCCTGGCGATGCCTCATCTGGAGTCCTGTGTCCAGTTCTGGGCTCCTCAGCTCAAGAGAGATAGAGAAATTCTGGAGAGAGTCCAGTGGAGTGCTACCAAGATGATTGGGGAACTGCAACATCTCTCTTAACGAGGAAAGGCTGCAAGACCTGGGACTGTTAACCTGGAGGAGGGAGGACTGAGGGAGGGATATTTTCAGTTGTTGCAAATACTTAGAGGGTGGATGTCGAAAGGATGGGTTGTCCAGTTACAGGACAGAGGTAATGGACATAACCTGGAATATAGGAGGTTCCGCTGTAACACGAGGAGAAGCTTCTTGCCTATGAGGATGATGGAGTACTGGCCCAGGCTGCCCAGGGAGGGTGTGGAGTCTCCTCTGGAGGTTTTCAAAACCTGCCTGGGCATGTTCCTGTGCGGCCTGATCTAGGTGGACCTGCTTTAGCAGGGATTGGACTAGATGATCTCAAGAGGACTCTTCCAACCCCTGTCATTGTGTGATTCTGAGAATCTGGGATAAAGGAAGTACCTTTTGTTGTTAGTGTATGATGGGAAGGCTTTAATTCAGGTAACCCTCTATTCAGGGAAGTACTTTCAGGTATTCATTTTAGGTATGTGCCAGAGTGTTTTCTGAGTCATAGCCTCAGTATACTGACTAATGCAGCTTATTGTCAAAGAAATGTCCAGAATCCTAGATGCTACTTAGTTAATGTTACCACTTTATGTCCTGACTGGAATGGAAGTCACTGCATGTTTTGTTCAAATGTACAATAAATCCCTGCTCTGTAAGATGCTCAGAATGAGAGGCTGAGATTCTGTAACCAAACAAGCCAGTACCATTGTTCAATTGAAAACACCATTTGTCCTTTAAGTTTAGCCATTAGGTTAAAAAACATAGGAAAAGTTTCTATTCTGAGAGTCTTGTTCGTAAAGAATCAGTTGAGAACACTAAGAGCTTTGAAATACAGACCTAAACCACTTGAGACTAAGTACGTGAATTTGAGCAGAGTTATTTTTAAAAGGAAGACATGCATGGGAAAGGACAACAGCTGTGGCTTTGTCTTTGTAAAACTAAGTATGTCTGGGAGATGTGAGACCTGCCTTTGAAAAGGCTCGTAGTTTGGACAAAACCAAAGGGCAGTAATCAACCGAGTTTTCAAAATTGTGCAGTTATCCATGAAAGTTGTTACTGGTAGCCCTAAGGTACCCGCTGTGACCACAAAAGCAATTCAGTACTGTTTTTAAATCTGCAGTTTAAAGTGTGCCTTTGCAGCCTATCAGTAGTGACACATAAAGTTGCAGATTTACATATAGTCCCTTTAGTAACACTTCTAATGCCAGACAGGTGTTGAGTAACACTGGTTGCTCTATTATTAATTTGATCCATCTCCATTTTTCAGGAAAATGATGAAGAAGCAAGAAAAATTGCTAAAGAAGGACAATCAATGGCAAGAGAATTACTTGAGCCTCGTAGGCTCTACTGCTACTATTATAAAGTGCTCCAGGTTAGTGCAATAGTTCACTTTATTACTTTCCCCCAACTGCTATTGCTGCAGATTTCATGTTCAGTCCTTACTTACATCAACAGCAAACATGGTGCACATTATTCACAGGTGATCAGTGTGAGAGCTCTGCTAAAACGTACTTTGTCTTTAAAGGGGCAACATGTCATAATAACTGCTTTTTGGAATCAGTTGAATGTTTTTGCCCCCATCCCCACAGACAGACCTGTTCACAGTATCACTTGGTATGTGGTTTCTAATAGGCACAGGGGATAATCAGTCCACGACTTTCTTCCTTTTTCCCTTCGTACTTATCCTCTCATGAGCTGCTCCACTGTATTACAAAACAATGAATAAATGGAAGAGAAATTCCAGAAGTATGGCTAGTAGAGTGAAGCAGGCCAAATAGTCATTGCTTCCCTGGGAGATGCACGTCTCTAGAGAAAGTTTCTGTTCTCAGAAAGTACTAATTTGTTTTTCCTGTTTTGCTGTGCAGAGTTAGTTCTCAGCTTCAGCAGGCACAGGTTGACACAAAGTTTGGAACTATTCAGTGTCTAAAAATGACAGCATTATCTACATAAGGTGGTCAGAGGCACGAATATTGACAATATGCAAATTACCATTAATAATAGGACAGGAGAAAACATTAAAGGAGGTTGTCAGAGGCAATGTAGCCTATTAGTAGGCGTGTTATAAAGACACCTTGTAAACAGGTGGTAAACAATTACATAAGGAGACTGGATAAAGGAGCTTGTGAGTGGAAGGGAGGAGGAAAATTCAGTTTCATGGATTATACGTTGGTGGTTACAGCGTTCTTAAATGTTGTTTACATATTTCAGCAATATGCCAAACGCCAAGCCAGCAAACCTGAAATACGGGATGGAATGGAACTCGTACCTCAGCCTGATGACAGAGACTCCGTCTGCAGCTGCCACCGGAAAAAGCCTTTGAGGGAAGATCTGTAACTGTACCGGATGGACAAAGTCACTCACTTACAGTGCAGGAATTTAAATAGGAATTAAGCTGTGAAATCTAAGACACTTATGCACTAGCAAACGTTCTTAGTTATGTATTCTTATTGTATTTACATATCCCTTTCCACACTGACTCTGATCTACAAGGTTGGTTCCCACAGTTCCATCTCCATGACCAGCACCTGACGGATGCCAAGCCTGTCACCGGGAGCGCGTAGGGAATTTGTTTGCTGAACTGCACAGTGCCGCTTCTGCTCCAGCTGGGACCTAGTTACCAATATTTTATGAGGAACCAGTCTACAAAATCTACAAAAGATCTTCCATGAGTCAGTGCAAGTTATTCTAAAGGAGCATTTGCAACATACTGAAACAGTGTTATGACTTCTTCATAAAGTTTACCTCAGTGTTAGAGTGTTTCTTGTATACAAAACAGTTTTCTAACTAGACAAAATGAATATTTGAGATTTACAGATATCAGGTTTGGTGTGTCTTTGAGATTATTTTGTGGTCTATATAGAGAACAAGATAGGGAATGTGATATGTTTATCAGTTTCAGAGGAAAATGGAGAGGAGGGGGAGAGATCAGAATAGTATTTTTATAAGCACCATAACTGTGAGTCACCAAAATTAAGTGTTGCTTTACAGCAGACTGTGTAGCTATCATAATCAGTGCTTTGAGTGCCAAGACACCACTTTGAAGACGTGTTCCCTGCCAGTGACCACTACTGTGAATACAGGCACAGATCCACAAAAAGACTTGGGAAGTTCAAGTGAGACCAGGTGAAATACTGCTGTCTTAGTCCAGCAATAGTCTACAGTACTCTAGGCTGCTTGAGTATTCACACACGTGAAACTTGTTAGTGGAGTGTCAGGCCACCTATGTTTAACTTCTTTGTAGACCAAAGGGTGCTGCCTTCCTTTTCACTTGGGTTCATGAACTACTTTTTCCTGTGCCTAAGTCCCCAGAGAGACCTTGGCCATTTTCTGTGTTCAGATCGTGTCTAACCATAGATTGAAATCGGACAGCAGAGCAGACTTCATTGTTTCAATTCAAACATATGACAGAAAGACTTATGCTGTGCTTTTTATGTAATAGTCTAGAGGTTAGAGACCACACTAAGAAACTGGGAAGCCAGTTGTCTTCCTTGATTTCATTCAAAGCCATTTTTCCGGACAGTGCCTTTGCTTCAGAGTGGAGAAGAAGTCTTCAGGTCTTCCACTGAAATTGTGCAGCCATGAAGCTAACAACACAAAATTGACAGGGCCAGAAGGAGCTGGTCATACCATTGCAGTAAAGTGTGCCCTTTGGGTATGGTGGAGGAAAAATCCTGGTTCTGGATGTGGCTCCCAATACCTCCCATATATTTTACCCAAGTTTGTCCACTTCTAAATGCATAAACAGTCCTGGAAAGAGACACCAATGCCAATACCAAGACCAGTGCTCGTAAGCATCCTTTTCTGTCCTCTGCATTTTCCTGCCTACCTGAACAGCTTCGTACTCAGCTCATGTCTTTCACAGATAGCAAATTCAAAATGCAAAAAGGAATGGAAACGTCTCAAGACCATGTACTCAACTAATTGCTTGGGTGACCAAAGTTCAGTGCTGTGCACCTCATGCAGGCTTCATTCATGGTTCTACACGGCAAGTTGCTCTCCTCAAATACATAAGCCAAAATTTCTGCACTGAGATAGGAAGGAATACTAGATTTTTCAGTGTGCTAAACATGAGAAGAACATGAGGTTTCTAAAGAGGGTAATGTAACCATCAGTCATTCATTACATAATGCCAGTTACAAAAAGAACCCTGGAACACGTTGCTCTACCTGTCATCCTCTTTGTTGCTCTGCTCTTAACACTAATCTGTGTTAGGAGATACAGTGGTTGTATTTTTCTTTAGCATGACAATCAGTTCTAGAACTTCAGACCATACATTTATGTTCAGGTCATGTGACACATTTTTTACATGAAAATTCAGGAACAGGTTTCCATTGCTGAGGCTGGCGCTTAAAACTGAGTCTGTGCTCCTCTTCCCTTCTCTGTGTACAGTCATTTTTACTGTAGGATAAGATCTGATTTTGTGATATTAGTAATTACACCACATGTATTTTATATTCACCAGTATATGGAAGTGGTATGCTCAGCAAAGGCAATTAAACATACCAGATGGTTGAAACAACATTTTTTTCCTCCTCTCTCACACATACTTCAAAAGGCAAAACCCAGTCTGTTTACAGTTTAAAAAATAGGAGGGAACAGGAGGAGTTATGGTCTGTATCTTAGGGTTCCTTGTGTAGGAAAACTTGCCTGGCTTGAAACAGAGCTCCTTCAAACTGGAAGAAGGATCAGGTAAAATTTAAATGGTCATGAATATAAATAAAAGTGAATATTGCATCCTTCTTTCTTCCCTCAGAAAAGGGAAAAAAGCTATTCTCAATCTCTGCCAAAAAGACATCCTAGTTTTTGCAATAAACATCCTTTCAAAGCAAAGACTAATTTGTCACAGAATGACTTGTAGATGCTTTTATAGCTTAGAAACAAGGAATACTCTGAAAAACATGAATACATCCGTCTTTGTGCCAAATTAAAAAAACAGTAGAGACATGGTAAAACTTTCGTTGAAAGTGCACGGTCATTTCAGAACATCTGGTTCAATTTATAATTCCAGATCTTCCAAAGATGACTGAAGAAGGTAATGTAAGGCCTCTCTCCATTGGTGTTACTATGTGCGATTTCATAGAATCATAGAATGGTAGAGGTTGGAAGGGACCTCTAGAGATCATCCAGTCCAACTCCCCTGCAGAAGCAGGTTCATCTAGATCAGGTTGCACAGGAAGGTGTCCAGACGGGTCTTGAAGACCTTCAAGGAAGGAGACTCCACACCCTCCTGGGCAGCCTGTGCCAGTGCTCCATCCTCACAGTGAAACGGTGTTTTCTTATGTTTAAATGGAACTCTTTGTGTTCCAGTTTCATCCCATTACCCCTTGTCCTGTTGCTAGTTACCATTGAAAAAAGGGATGTCCCAACTTTCTGACACAATTAAAACTGTGCACAATTTAAACTGTAATGATTGTAACAGTTGCCCCTCCAGGCCAGAAAACGTCAGACCTATTTTAGGTTGATTGACAGGGTTAATGATGCTCATTGGCCTGGTATGTTACAGGAGTTGCTAAGTATTCAGTTAAACCTTTTTGGACAAGTAAAATGCAATACACATGACACGGTATTCTTAAGCGACATCCATGTGCTAGAATTCCTGTTGTTCTGTGGTAGTTCCTGAACAGCAGCTGAGTAAATCTCTTGCACACCTAGCACTTGGTCCTAATTTAGATTTCAGCTTTTAGTGCACAACATAGTCTTCAATGTAAAGTCTGTTCTGTTTCCAACAATGGAAGTCATTTTTAACACAAGGTAGAACTTTGATGACAAGACAGGTTTATTTGTTTCGAAGAGTATGTCCTCAAGTCCAGGGCCAAAATTTTCAAACATAGAAATGGTCTGACTTCCAAAACTATTGGTCATGCACAGCCTTTACTTAAGGTTCCTTGTTTTCAGATTCCTTTAACCTTAACAGTAGTTTCATACAGTGATTATTAGTGAAAATTAGTCCTTTTATGTTATGCCATATAAATGTCCTAACATATTTAGGCACACACTTTTAGAAATGCTTATCCCACCTCACTTTCATCTTGCAATGAGAACTAGTAAATCATGATCTGTTGAACGTAAGGGAGATAAAAATTCAGTACATTTTTAGACTGTATTCTTTGAGATTTACCTCAAGATAACTACCATGCTAGTTTCATGACAGTATTGTGCCAGAGCCGCCTTGTAGATTCATAATTAAAAAAAACCCTATAATCAAAGCTTACCTGATGGAATGTTAGATTCCAACTGCCATCCTGGGAAGCACACGCCCGACTTTTATTGCACTATAAAGAAAATTATTTAGCTGGGGAGAAGAGCTGACAGGGAAAACATACATCACCAGTTTGAGCATGTTTGAGAAGCTTGCAAAGAAACAACAATAAGGAAAGGAAGCATTACATAAACTTAGGATGTTATCAGTTCCTTTGCCACTTCAGTATTCCAAAAGTGCTCTCTGTAAGGACAAGATTTTACATAAACACACTATTTTTTGTGTTCATGGGATTTAACCACTAGAATCTTCTCATCTGTGAATACTCTCTGCTCTCTCTCCTCCAACTCCCTGCTCCACCACCAGCCAGAAAAGAAGAAAAGGCAGGAAGGAACAGGACGAACTCTCCTCTTCCAGCTGCTTCTTAAAAAGTTATCGTGGAGGTGCCCAATTGGCTCAGCCCCAGCACTGGGTCTGACTCAGAGCTGGGGAGAGTTTTGAGCAACTTCTTAGAGAAGCCATCTTTACAGCCCCTTCCCCATCACCAGAAACAGCTCCACACAAAACTGACAAATACTTTTACTAATGCTTGGCTTTTGAGTTGTTAATAACATAAGAAAGACTACACTGTATTTTGAGTCTAAACTGTATTTCACTGTAAGAATAAGAGAAAGATGTCTGTTTGAAGATATTTGAGACATCTGTAGCACATATCTTACTCGAGTCCCACCATGTGAGTGATGATATGCA
>WBNH01010419.1:0-16802 GCA_013401255.1 Urocolius indicus | reverse complement strand
GGATGGGCTGTGGAGGCTCCTTCATCCATCCACCAGCTGGATGGGTTCCTGTGTGCCCTGCTCTAGGTAGTGCTGCTCTAGTTTGGGGGGTTGCACTGGAGGAGTTTTCGAGGTTCCTTCCAGCCTTTGAGATTCTGTGAGTCTGTGATTATTTTTAATCTAAATTTGCATTTATAGGTTGGGCTTTTTTTTTCCTTGTATGCTTGTTCCTTACAGGATGAAACACCTTAAGATACGTTACTTGCTCCCAAAACCATGAGCTGGGCTAAATTTAGAACCTGAGTGTGATGACTAGGAGAGAGTACATTCAAATAGCTACAAACCTTAATGTAATTAGGCTTGCCATTTTCCATGATGAAGTACAAAAGCTGAATGGTGCTTTCTTATGAAATGGTTGTACTTAGGATTGACTTCTTTATTTTTAACATAACTTATATCACATGGACTTTCCTAGGAACTGGAATACAATTAAAAGGCAGAAAAACTTGTTTAAATGAAACCACTTCAAACCTGCTAAGGTTTATGTATAAGCAGAAGTACTTGGGGCTTTTATATACATAGAAAGCACTATGGGAGAAAACTCTTCCTACGTGTGTTGCTTTCAAAGCTGAGTAAACCCAAGTGATTTGGAGAGCTACAGTCCAAACCAATTCTCATTGTGTTTGAACTTTGTCTTAGGTCGTAGCCTCTGCTTCCCCATCTTGAGAGGTGCACAAGGAAAACTGGTTGTTCCCATTTGCTCACTTCTTCATGGGTTTACTCAATGCTAATCAACTCCTGGAATATCAAGGCAGTGGACAGCAACACATTGGCTTTACATTTCTCTTTTCTTATTCCAGCTCAGTAGTGCTTATTTAACTGCTGGGAGATTAAAAAATGATGAGAAGTCCAGGCCTTTACATCACTTTGTGAACTCGAGCTGCTTGGATTGTCTTGGCCATATTTTAAGGCAGCTTCATGCTCAGTAGAAGTCTTGTGGATTTACCCATTCCAAAGTTTGTCTTTTTGCCTGTTTTAAGTTGTATTTGTTCACCAGATTGCAGGGGGAATTTGTTCACAGGAGAAGCTCAGCCCCTGTTCCCATGTATCTCTGGGCTCTGGCCAGCTTCATCTCTCTCATCCCTCCCGGCACAGCTTCTCTTGCCCTGTGCTGAGCACCACCATTTCAATTGCTAGCTCTAATGTTTTGTGTTTGATATTTGTGCAGCATCTGAGGAACCTAAATAATTAAACTTCCCCGTGGCCCAGGCAGGCCAGGAGTCAGAGGAGCCTCCTTATAGCCAGGAGCTGTGCTGACTTAAAGGATTTGCTGGTGCAGCAGTTGCTACCTGTATAATGCTCGTTCCTTCACAGAAACCCCAGTGCTAATCATCAATAATTCAGCTGTGGCTCAGCAGGTTTCTGGATGGTTTTGTTTGGGGGTGGTGGCTGTGAGTGTGGCTCCCAGCCAGTTGTCATGCAAAGCCAGATTTATTCAAACCATCCAAATGTTTGGTTTTCACAATCCATATTTTCCTGCTTCGTTTGATAGCCTGGGTTTGTTTTCAGGGATGCCTCCATCTGTGCTGCAGCACTTCCACCTTGAGCTGCACGGGGATCTTGGCAAGACTTGCAGAATGGCTGCAGTTGGGTGACGTTTGTGGCTGTTAATTCTGTTTGGTTTGTTGTTTTTCTTACAACCTTGGTCTCTCGAGACCTCAACTCCGGGCATCTCTTCTCATTTAGAGTTGGATGCCAATGACCCAGAAGGTGGAGGTGCTGGGTTGGTGAATCCTATTAAAATCCCATCTGCAGACAACTCTGCTTCCCTATCTCCTGCACCTAATGCTGCCTCACCTTCTCATGTCACATCCCAGGATGATGCCAGACAGAGGTCTCCATGGGGAGGAGAAATCAAGGGCAGGCTGGAAGAGAGGTGGCCAGTGGTGGTAGAGTGTAGAAGACCCGATGATCACAGATGAAAGTAGGAGTCAGTTTGTGTGGATGTTGCAAAGTAAGGCAATAAATGTCTCTAAAAACTAAGTTTACCAAATGGGAACTGTGTTAGTGTGGTGGTTTGACACTCAGACCCCAGACTCAATGCTGTTAAAAATGGGAAGAAGTTGATCAGCTTATAAATTACAGGTAGGCATCTGCCTGGACCCATCCTCTGTGAGGTTCTGGTTGCATCTCAGGACAAATTAAAGCCAGAAGATTGAAGTGAAAAAGGGTTTGAAGGAAAGGAAAAGACACTGATTTGGGCTACTGGGTGTAGAAAGAGATGGTTCATGGGGAGATAACTTTGTATTTGGAGAGTTGTGGTGCTGAGCCCACTGTGGGGCTAGATGAGCTGGAGTGGGAGGAGGGACAAGGAGGATAAACTGAGGCCACTCCTGGGGGTTTCTAGCCTTGGTGTTCACAGAGCCCGAAACTTTACAGCAAAACTGTGGACCCTTAGCTGTGCCTTCAGGTTTGCCCCTGTGGAACTTGGGGATGATGAGACACGAGAAGGTGCTGCAGAGGGATGATACATGACCACTGGAGGACACTGGCTGTGGTTTAGGTTGCACCAAGCCTGGACCAAGGCCTCGGAGAATTCATCATCCAGCCTCTCAGTCCTGTAGTTTCAAAATCTTCTGGTTCAGGCTAATTCTTCTTTGAACAGGTTTGTTCCTCCTGTGGCATGGCAGCTCTCGGGCTCTCCAGGCATCCTGCCCTTCCCTCTGCACAATCTTGGGGAGCAATTGCAAAGGGTTAAAAAGACCCATTAACCTTTACCGTCTGTCTCTCCTCTCTGCCACCCAGTTGGTGTTTGTCTTAATGGTGATAATTACTCAGAAGTATGTAAATTGCAAAACAAATGTTTAATTAGGAGTGAGTTTATCGCTGGTGTCTCATCTGCTTCCATCTAGAAAGAGCACAGTCACGCCGATCATCAGGGGATCTCCTGGATCCAAGCTCTGGCAGCCCCAGTCTTGCACCCTCACAGCAAAGTGAGGACACGAATGGAAACACTAATCAGACTCTTTGTTCCATGCTGCTCTCATGGGACCTTCTAATTCCTAAAAAATGCTTTGCCTGAGATCGTCCACATCTTCTAGTGACACCCACTGTGGGTAAACCAGGTTCCCCTTCAAGTGAATCCATGATTCAGGATGGTGTCCTCTGCCCAGTCAGAACCCCAGGGCCCTGGTAAGGGAAACTGCTCTTCTAGATGATGCAGTTATTTGCCACCAAATAAGCTTAAATCAAAATCACATTTTCTAACTGTCTAGCGCTGCCCGGTAATGTATTCCTGCAACATCCTACAAATCAGAAGGCTTTAAAAAACCCTTAGAGAGGTTGCCAGGGCTCCTTGCTCAAACAGGGCTGAATAAATCAGTTGTAAATTATCGGCCCATGCTGCCTCCTGGGAAGACTCAACAAAGCAGAGATGGCCCCATAACCTGCCTGTGTGGGGAATTAACGTTAAAGATATTCCTCCTCTCATGGCTCCAGAGCGCGATGTGTGTCTGGGACAGAGCTGCCTCGTGCTTCACAATAACTGCAGCAAGCTTCAGCCACCAAAGTCATTTCAATATTTTCCCTCTGGGAAATCACACTGATCCTCAGAGTTGGGAGGGTTTTTTTTCTTACTTAAAGAACACGCTGACTGTTACCAGCTGGAAATATGTTGATTTTTTTTTGTGTGTTTGCAGCAGCGTTTTTCCTTCTGGTTGTTGCTTGGTTGCTTAAGGAGGAAAAAAAGCTGAGGATTGCTTTCCCCCCAGCAGGAAACAGCCTCAGGACCCTGCACACAGGCTGTGCCTGGGAGGATGTGGTGTATGGGAATGTCTATGTGAGCATGTGTGAGTCTGGAGGGCCTCGTTGCAGGGTCCATCCCAAGCCTGCTGAACCAGCCCCACCGAGCTCCTCCCAGCAGCTGGGAAATCTGGAAACTGCTGGAGTTTCAGTGCTGCTTCCCCCTGCTAATAATGAAGTGGGTAATTAGGCAGAACAGTGGCGCATTCACACTGATTCTGCAAACCCCTGTGGATGTGAAAAACGAGCTGTATTCCCCCCTTCCCCCGTGCTGGTGCATCCTGGCTAGGACCCCCCCCCCACTCTCTCACTCTGCACTACCGAGTGTGAGTGATGCTTTGGGGCTGGGAGGTGCCATGGCAACACCTCAGACAGGAGCTGGTTGGGTATGAATTTATATGCACACACCAATTAAAATTTAAACAGCCTTTGATGCGAAGAGCGAGCAGAGCCCACGGAGCAGCACCCACCATTTGCCAGTGACGTGGGACAGCATCGAAGGCACGTCTCTGTGCTGCTGGGTGCCTGTTTCTGAGGCTCCTCCATCCCTGCCTTAGGGGCTCTAAGAAACTTTGGCTGCTCCATCACTTGCAGCAATGTGCTGATGGGGATTCTCCCTGCTGTGGGAAGGGCTGAGCTCTCTGTTAAGCATCTCAGCATTTCCCAGCCCAAAACCAAAAATGCTGGGTTTTGCTGCAGTGTGATCCAGGAGGGATTCTCTTGGACTTCTGCCTTAGGCTGGAGCGGTTTCCTAAACATGGATTAGTTTTATTATCCCTATTGTACAAAAGGAAAATGAGTTATCAGGGCATTAAGCTACTTCCCGAGGCCCCATCACGAGCTGAAAGTGGAGACTGCAGTGCAAAGCTCTTCATTCCTGGCTGCCACCTCCTAGTGCTCCCCAGAGCTCTTGCCTTGCAAATCCCTTTCAGAGGAGTGATACTTTTTGCTCGCTGACTTGCCAAGCTCCATGTTAAACCCACTTGACTTCACCTTTGACTTGGCAAGTCTGGATCTCTCTGCCTTAACAGAAAACTGTCTCCCACTATCCTACCTAAACCCAACCGTGGCTGGGGAAAAACTCTTGCCCTTGTGCCTGCTCCTGTGCCTGTCCTTGACAGACACTCTAGCCCCCCACTTCACCTTCTCTGTCCCAACACCTCCTTGGCCAGGGATGATGCTGCCAGAAGTTGGCAGGAATCTGCCCTCCCTCTTTGCCTCACAGGGTTTGGTGTCACCATTTGCAGGGACAAACATCGCAGACTCAACTGGACGCCAGGCTGAAAGTGTGATGAAGCATCTACCAGCATCGTACAGTTAGCAATGGTCTGCCTTTTCTGACTGGGGTCCTTACCTGAGCACATGGGCTGTGCATTTTCTATGATTCTGCATTTTTCTCCATGTTTGGACACTTCTGGTTATGGTTGCCTGTGACTTTGCCCACCAGTAGGGAAGAAGTGGGAAACTTCACTGCCCCCATGGCTTCCCATCTCCAAATCCCGTGCAGATGCTGCTGCCAGAGCCCTTCCCCACATGAAGCCACGTCCATCTGTGTTTCTCACACCTGCACTTCAGATCTGATCCCTTGCATGGGTTTTCTTTCAGCAGCTTGACCACATTATTTATTAACCTTGGGAAGCTCACTTGGAAATGGAGAACGTAGGAGAAATGCCCTGCAAAACACCATCAGAGGCATCGGAAAACACATCAAAACAGCCTCTTGTTGAAAGCTGGGAGCACACAGTGCAGAGGTGGTGGAGAATGGAGAGCTGCTGGGCTTTGTGGGGCCAACATTTGGGGCAGATCAAGATGAAACTGCAGGTTTTTGAAGGCTTTGCTCAGCTTGCTGCTTTTTTTGATGACCTTTTCAACATTTCCCTTTGTCTGCCTTTGGTTGGGATGTTTTCACTTTGCCGTGCACAAAGGAGGAGAGTCCATGCAGGGAAGTCTTTCCTTGGTGACTGGGGAAAACAACATTCTATACCTCTTGAAAGCACAAAGAGCACGGAGGGAGGTGACAGAGTGACAGTAAGATGGTTTAAGCAGCACCTCTTAACCTTTCCTTTCTGGTTGACCTCCAGTAAGGAGGCGACACAAAAGCTCTACCAAACTCTCACCCCAAAAGCACCAGTGAGGGAAAGGGCTGAAATGCTGGTTCTGCTCTGCAGCCGTGTCAGGGAGATGATGAAAAGCAGCACTGGCTGCAGGGGGACTCTTGCAAAGCTGCTTCAGAGATGGTGAGTCATAACTTCCTCCTGTGTTCTGGACTCTGATGCAGGGAGGTGAGCCCCCAGTGACCAGAGAAAGGGTGCTTGGGGGACTCCAGCCCAAACATCCTATTTTTTTAATGATGGGATGCACTCTTGCACCAATCATCACACAGGTCCGGCCACTGAAGGGTCTTTTGTGCCTGGTGTGGCCCTCAAATCCTCCATGTTTTCATGCAAAAGCATGTCCTGGTCTTCCAGATAGCCCCCATGGTTCTCTGGTTCCATACACATACCCAGAGCAGCCATCTGAGATCTGGTCTGTATATTCAAGAGATTTCTTCATTCTTCTAAAGCCTTGATTATTTTGCTCTGGCTGCTCTTGCTGAGCTTTTGAGTGGGTCACTTATCTGAATTAGCTTGATTAATGAGCCCAGACAGCAAGCTCCTCAGCCTCTTCAAGCCCTCTTCTCCATGGAGCATTTGTAGTGTCTCATTCTCTTTTGCTGCAGCCAAGGTTTTCTCTCAGCTGTTAGATGGGAGCACACAGCCTACAGGTACACAGACAACGTTAAAGTAGGTCAAGGAGTTCTTCACCTGATGAGAGAACGTTTCCCTTGCTGAACAGAGGAAACCACAGATTAATCTGTTGCACATATCTTAGAGGTCTCCTCAGCTCTGGAATCCTGCAGCACCTTCTTCCTTCTCCACGTGCCTTGTCGTTGACACTGATGGGCTTTACTGACAGCGATGCCAAGGTTTGATGCTTGATGTCTTCTGTGCCTTCTGCAGGTTGCCTTGTCTTTTCAGCTGGGGTTTACAGCTTCTTTTTTCTTTCCCTCTGTTGCTGCATGACCTTCAGCATCAATTGTCCTGCACTGTCCTGGCCTCCCTCCCCAGCCTGTGCCTGTGTCACGACAGGGCAGGTTTCTAGAACATCTTTTTGGTGCCAACCAGGTCTTTAGTGGAGGGAAGAACTTGGGCTGAACCGGCTTGACTCCACATGTTGGTGGCGAATATCATTCAGAAGGGAGTTTTCAAGCAAAAGAAGGCTGTGTCTTGCGTGGGGCTGCAGGAGAAGTGGGTCAAGCCCTTGAGTTGAGGTGCACCTCTGGATGGAACTGTAGCCATCTTTGCCTTCCCAAGATGACACCTTGAGTGGAGGTTAGAAACTACGTGAGGCAGCTGATCCAGAGCTTCCTTGGGTTTGAATGTAACCACTCCTGGCCTCTGAGCTCATACCAGCCATTGCAGAAAGGCAGCTGCAGGAGCAAAGCCCTTTGGGTGAGTGTGAGGAGCAGAGGTGGTCAATGCTGAAGGGTGGGCTTCTAGAACTGCTCTGGAGCTGGGATGGAGACTGGGGCATGAGGAGCCACGTGCACACTGCCACACTTCACCCCACACCTTAGGGGAGATAAATTACCTTAGAAAATGTTCTCCTTAGTTATGGTTAAGTCTATTTCACCTAGCACTGATAGAGGAGAATCTTGACTTTTCTCCACCCAGCCATCCATTGGGGAACTGCTGCACAAGGAAGCCACGTGAATCCTCCTCATGGCCACCATGGCTCAGCCCAGAGCAGGTGTTTCTGCTGGCTTGGCAAAGATCAAGCATCATCTGCTGCTGCCACCTTGACCAGTCTCTGCTTGCTTCGTCCTTTGGTAGAACCTGTCTGGCAGCTGGAGTCTTCTCCAGTCCAAAGGTACCAGTTGGCAACAGTGGCCATGCTGGTTATTCTGTTTTTGTTCTTCAGATGGAAATGTCTTTCTTGTCTTGCAAGCTTGGGAGGAGGACCTGGGAGGTCAAATCGATGCTGGAAAAGCCTTCAAAGCTCTGCATGGCTGTGTGATCTGAGGCTGATTCTTCCTTCAGCTCACATAAAGCTGCTCTGGCCCCTCTCCTGGTGATGAACCACAGTGTGCATCACAAAACAGATGTCCCAGTGCGATCACATAGTCCTTGCCTTTTCTTGGGGATCACCAAGAGGGAGAATGCAGGCATGAAAGGCACAGGTTGAGGGGTAGAGCTGTAAGCTCTGTTTCCACCAACTCATAATGAAACCTTGGCTACCTAAGAAAGGAGAGGGTGGGAGAGAAATGGTGCACAAAGTCCCACCAGCAGCTGCCACTGTCCCAGGCAGCAGTGATGTTCCTGGGGAGAGGCAGAGCTGGCTGGCTCAGTCCAGGCACTAAAGCAGTGGCTGCAGCCCACTGTGAGAAAGCAGCAAGGAAATGTGTGCAGGGAGTCAACAGCTGCCTCCCTGTCCTTTTTGTACAACAACTCCAGCAAAATCCAACTCTGGGGACCTGGGAGGAAGGAGGTGACGTGGACAACTGGGGCGCCTCAGCTATCCTGCCCTGCCCTGTGTTCTGTGCCTGATCTTGAGGCTCAAGCCCTGTCTGCACCCCTCCAGCAATGAAAAGGGCTTTTCAGGCCTGTCCAGCACCATAGGAGAGCAAGCTCACAGCTCTGTCACCATTAGCACCTCATGGGCAGTCAAATTTTCCTGTGCTGCTGGTGACCTGGAGGCATGCTGGACCCAGCGGGGGTCTCAGTGGGCAGCTGGTTTGCATCTCCTTAGCTAGTGAGGGGAAGAGAACAGCTCTGTGTGGCTGCCTACCTTGCCCTGATGAACTCCCAGCTAAAAGCCTCCAGAAAAGGCACAGAAGCATTAATTAAATGCTCATTTCCCCAAACTACCTTGAGCATTATCTCAAATGTGCTCCCTCTGTGACATTACAAACTGTGTTGGGCTGGGAGACTTCTCTGCAGGGAGGTGGTTGTCAGCTCCTGCTCTTTGGCCTCTTTGCATTCCCAGCTTGATTTGAGGTTGAGTTGTAAATTGAAGTTGAACCCCCTATTAAGGGCTAATTCAGTTAAATACTGTTTGGCTTTACTGTGTCATGGGATCTGAGAGGCTGAGAGGTTACGCATCACATCCAAAACAGCTTTTTAAGCCTGAAACTCCATTTACATTCAGAACAGCAATGCAGGGAAATGGCCAGTCTTGGGGGAAAGCAAAAGCCACCCTTGATGGGCATTTGACTTTGGTCATTTCTCACACTGGAATATTCCCCAGACGTTGGATCTAAAATGCAAAGGGTTGGATGATGCCTCAGCTAAATTGTTCTCGTGGGAGATAATATCTCCTCTGAGCAGTTTTCCCAGCCCAGGCTGCTTCAGGTCATTGGAGAACTTCACTTGCACATGTTCGAACATCTCCTTCGTTATCATCCATCAAACCCTCCGTCCTCGCCTGGCGCCTCCAGTACCCACTGCGGCTGGTGCAAAGCCACCCAGCTTAATTGGGACCTCAGGGAAACTGTTCCCGTTCTGGAGCCTGCNGCCTGTCCCTGGTAATTTGGAGCAATGCTTTGCGATGGTCCGTGCAGAAGGTGATGTGGGTGCTCATTTTCTGCAGGCTCAGTCTGCCAATGAGGAGGAATTCAAATGCCAGGAGATGGCAAAACACTTAAACACCCATGTGAGCAGGTGAGTGGTCCTTGGGGTAGCTGCTTGGTTTGAAGCCAAGCTTGGATCCAAGCGCTGCAAGGGATTCGCCTCCAAGGGTGAAGAAACGGCTGTTTTGAGGTGAAGCTGTTTAATCTGGGATCATCTGTGACGAAAGAAAGGTGTTTGCTTTGAGACAGAGAACCACAAGGTTCGAAAGAATTCTGTTGAGTTTCTTTCTTGTGGCAGGATTTTGGTTCTGGGGACAAAATACAATCAGGAATGCAGCTGATCCAGGTACTGGCATCCAGAACGGCCTCGCAGCACCTTCCCTCTGCACCTGGGTTCTCCTTGGTAGGCCCAGTTAAACCACCAGCATCGGGCAGCATGGGCAGGCAGAGACTGTGCTTTTAATTAGGTTACATTAAATTTATTACTGATCCTTTATTAATGGTGGAGAAGCCAGGATAAACAGTTTGTGTGGGAAGCAGGGGTGCGGCTAAGGATGCCAGGCAGAGAAAGGGAGGTGATGCCCTGGTGTGTGGAAGCTCCTTCTGTCTGGGCACACTGGTGTCAGCACTAACTGCTCATGACAAAGGGACTCAGGAGTGGGGCAGAAACTGGGAAGCACTGTGGCAAAACCTGGGCTCTCATTCCTGAGGATTTACAAAGGTGGCTGCCTGTGACATGAGACAGGCTTCATCTTTTTTTTTGTTGCTTTGGCAGTTTGGGGTCAGTTTAATAAGAGAGAAGACAAAAGGAAACACCTTCAAGGAAGTTGCTGCCAAATTGGTGACAGTTTGGGAAATTAAAAGCTTTGCTCACTACCAGTTGTGCTGCTGGTGAGATGAAAGGAGCAGGCTGGGATCACTGCTCTTGCCCTGGACTGGCGAGTGGGTGCTCTGCCACCAGCGTCAAACCAAACGTGACGTGGGAAGATGGAGGAAGAAGTGAATAGAGTGTTGTTCCAGGATGCAGGGAGGGTGCTGAGACCCGGGTGCAGTGGTGGCAGAGCAGGGGCAAGGAGGGAGAGCAGCAGGGACAGGCTCTCCAGGCACAAGGAACAGGCCTTTTGAATAAACTAAAAGCAAACTTGCTGCTGACACCGCTTTCATCACATGGACTCATCCCCAGGAGCTCAATGTCTGGCCTCACATCTGCTCAGCTGCTCCGTGCTGTCCTCCACCATGCTGGCCAGCCCTGGATTGAGAGGCTCTCCAAGTACCTCTGACCCTTCCTCCTCCATTTAATTCTCCATTCCTCGCAGGAGCTGTGGGCAAGACTTCACTCGTGCCTGACCAGCCTCATACTTCGATGTTTCCTCCTTTGAAGCACTGCCAGTTTGATGAATCAGACTCTGTCAGGAGCTGTTTCCTCAGAGGACAACTCTGCAGCGTGTCTTGGCTGATGCTCTGATGTCCAGCAATGGTCTGTGCCCAGAGCCGAGGTCTCGCTGCTGCTGTGGGCAGGGTGAGGTGGGCAAACAGGCAGCACTGGGTGCAGCCAGCTTTGCTACTCCAGAGTGAACCCAAGCCAGGGCTAGAGCAGAAGCTCATTCCTTCAAAGCCTTGACAAAGTGAAGAAAGGTGTTCTTTTTTTGATGTCCTTGGTTGCAGTGGGAAGGGCACTGTGCACCTTGGAGGACCACAGTGTGGTGGGTGCAGGCTTGGAGGGCTGCTTCACTCTGCTGGTATATCCCCACCAGCCAAGGACTTGCTGGCCCAGCTGCTTTGTAGACACCAACATTGAACTATCTGTTTGATTTGTAACACTTTGGGGAGAAACTGGAGCTCAGATGGAGGAGCCAACAGCACATGTGGTGACTTAGAGTGGTTTAATTTCCACAGCTCAACACTCACAGCACTTTCCCGTCCTGCTGTGTTTAATTCCCACTTGTGTGTGTGTGTGTGTGTATAGGTGGATGCTACTCTGGGGCAAACCATCACACGTTGCTGTCACACACTCTGCTAGGGAACTCATCTTTTCCCAACAGCATCCAGTGCAAACGCAGAGCAATTTCAGTGGAGCAGCCACGGCTGATGCAGCCGGACGTGCTCGGGCAGCACCGTGCCGTGTTTTGACCACCACCAAAGTTTATCCAACGAGCTGTGCCTCAGCTCCATACAGAGGGGAAAAAAAAGAACATGCATTATTAAATGGCTTTTCTTTCCCCTGCCCCAAGACTCACTGCCTTGTGCAGCACTGAATCTGGAAGTATAAACTGACCTTTACGAGGCAAACTGGGTTTGAGCAGGAAGCATGGATGTGGGAGAAGAGCAGTGGCCCCGGTCATTAACCAGCTGCTCTTGTTCGGGAGTTTCTGTATGTCCTTCTTCTGCACAAAAGGTTAGGAATCCAAAGCTTTTTAAATAATTTATATTGTCCATTTCTCTCTTTTTTGGCCTCAGTTTAGAGAGCTGTTCACTCAGTACAGCTTGGGGCTGAGGTGCTGGCTAAGGCCAGAGCTCTCTGGGGAGTTCTGGCTGGCTGCTCAGCCCGACTGAAACCCCAGGGCTTTGGGTTTCTCTGCCCTGGTTGAGTGGACCGAGTGACACCTTGAATGAGAAGTAGGAGGGAAATGGTCTCACAGATGTGTTTGTTTGCAACCCCAGGATCTGCACAGAGCCAGTCCCTGACCACTCTGCTAATCACCTCAACCTGCTGACGAGGGGGTCCAGCCTGGGCACAGGCTCCTGGCTATCCTGGCCTTGTGGCACCCACAGCTCCTCTGGCTCTGCTGCACCGGCTTGTCTCAGAAAGCTGAGATTTGTTTACTCTGTGCCAATTTATTTCATTTTCGGTTCAAAATACAAAAAGCACGTGGGTTACAGCAACATAATTTGCAGCCTGCTGATTAATAATACAGCTGACGGGATGAAATTGGGCTGCACGCTGGAAACGCTGAGGAAAGCTGAAATTTGGGAGCAGCACGTGCACGTGGGGTAGGCAGCCTGCAGCCCGGAGGCTGCCCAGGCCAGAAACACTGTTTCCTTTACTGTTGTCTCAGACAAAGGAAAAAACTGAGGCAACTGATGAGGGGGAGACACGTGAGGGCTGGGCTAGGTGACACTGGAGGTCCCTTCCCGCATGAACACTGGGGTATTGAAAGGCTGGAAGTGGAAATGTGTCCAGAAACAGGCAACAGAGCTGCTGGGAAAGGGGCTGGAGCACAAGGGTGATGGGGACGGGCAGAGGGCTCTGGGGGTGTTCAGTCTGGAGAGGAGGAGGCTGAGGGGAGATGGGAGCACTCTGAGCAAGAGGCTGTAGCAAGTGGGGGCTGATCTATTCTGTCATATAACAAGTGACAGGACAAGAGGAAACAACCTCAAGTTGCCCCAGGGCAGGTTTAGATGAAAGATAGGGAACAATTTCCTCTCCAAAACACTGTCCAGCCCAGTCCCAGGCTGCCCAGGGCAGTGGTGCAGTCCCCACCCCTGGAGGGATCCCAAAGCCTTGTGGGGCTGAGGGACGTGGGTCAGTGGTGGCTGTGGCAGTGCTGGGGGAATGGTTGGACTTAGTGAGCTTAAAGGGCTTTTCCAACCCCAACAATTCTATTATTCAGTGATAAATGATCCTGTTGTTCCTCACAAGCACACGAAAGCAGGAGTAAGATGAGAAATCTTGAGAATGCAGAGCAACCCTTAACAATATTTCCACCTATGAGGAGAAAAGGCAACCTACAAAGTGCTGATGAATGAAAGCATGGTGTGGGTTTGTTGTGGGTCCTGAGATGCTGCCAAAACCCAGCAACTGGCCTCAGCACCTCCGAAAGAGTGGCCTCTTTTACACCATTTTATGGAATTTGCTATGAAAAAAAGAAGTCTTTATTCTCTGCCTGTTGTGAACGGGCCCACAAAAGCATCAACCATCCACCCCAGCCTGTGCTACCTCAGGTCTCTAGTAGCCAGGCCGACTACCTGACATTTTACACCTTGTTCCAAGGGCTGACAAAGTTATCAGGGGCTGTGTCAGAAAAAGGTGGCATTTGCGTGTGTCACAAAGGACACGCCGAAGGCGCCACATCCAGCGGGCAGTGTCGGTGCTGCGCTGGCTCCTGCCACGTCACTGAGCACACATCTGGCAGGGCGCTTCTGAAACTCATTCCTACCATAAGCACTCAGGTCCCGTTTGGTTTCAGCAGATAGCAGCTCAACTTCCAAAACGTGTTGGGGCAGCCCTGTAAGTGCAGCGGGAGCAGTATTGAACATACATATATCACAGAATCTCAAGGGCTGGAAGGGACCTGTAAAGCTCATCCAGTGCAATTCCCCTGCCAGAGCAGCAGCACCTAGAGCAGGGCACACAGGGACTCGTCCAGCTGGGTTGGAATGTCTCCAGAGAAGGAGACTCCACAGCCCATCTGGGCAGCCCCTGCCAGGGCTCCCTCACCTCAACAGGGAAGAAACTCTTCTTGTGTTTCTTTGGAATCTCTTCTGTTCCAGCTTGTCCCTGTTGCCCCTTGTCCTGTCATTGGCCATCACTGAGCACAGCCTGGCTCCAGCCTCCTCACACTCACCCTTGACATACTTGTAATTAAACCTGGTGGGTTTTCGCTTCTTTGCCTATGGAAAGGGTGGGGGGGGAATTTCAGTCTCTGAACAAAATGCTGCACGTGCTGTGCATTGACAATAAAAACGCACCCTCTCTCAAGGAAAATAAGTGTTGGAAAAGGGAAGAGCAGAGAAAATGAGCTTTTTTTTTTTCCTGAAGTCACTCTCCAGTCCCAGTGGGAAGGCTGAACTGAGAGGCTTCAGGCAGGACTGATGCTACACCTTGCTGCGTTGGCCTTACCTCTGCTTTTGACTCTCTCACACAGGATTAAACCCCACGTTGTGGCACAGTGGAGAAAAAGAAGATATTCATACAGCTGTCACTGTTGCCACAGGCTTCAGGCAGCAGTGCTGCCTGCTTTGATCAATTGCACTGGGTCCCTCCTCACCAATCACCAGGAAATTGATGTAAACACTCGGCGCAGATTTTCGAGAGCTTTGCTTCTTCCCGCTTAAAAAGAGACACAGTTCCTCGTGCCTGAAGATGCAGCACAGGCCTGTGATTATCTGTTCCGGTTCCCAAGTGTCTAAGTCACTTATCCTGTTAGCATCCCATCTCCCTTCATCCTGCTTGGAAACACGGCCCCTTGCACCATTGCACACCCACAGGTGCCACAACCTGCCGTTTATGACTCGCACATCGTTATTCTTGGCAGCTTTGTGATGATGAGGAGATAGCTTATAGCTGCCTGGAGTTACTGCCCCTGTCTTGTTGGTGTCTGGGACTGATCCTGCCAAGCTGTGGTGCTTGTTGCTAGCGTGTTGTGAGAGCTGCTCCACCACTCCATTCACAGCACTGCCAGTTTGTTTGTTCACGCGACACCGCTCCAGGGATGACCGTCAAAGTCCTGTGAGATGCTGACCAATGCCCTGGTTTTCTGAAGCTCCACTTCAGTATCCAGCCTCTTCACCAAAACCAAACCCTTCTCGGCCAAAACAGTGCCTAGAAACCAAACGGCTCAGTGTACAACAATGCCACGAAACAAAGGGTTCGAGTCCTCAAACGCCCGTCTTGCTCCGAGCCAGATTGCATGGTGGAATCAGCCTGCTTCAGCCTCACCCCACGACAGAGATGAGAATTTGTGAATCACAGGATGGTGAGGGTTGGAAGGGACCTTTGGGGATCATCCAGTCCAACCCCCCTGCAGAAACAGCTCCCACATAGATCAGGTCACACAGGAATGTGTCCAGGTGGGTCTTGAAGCCCTCCAAGGAAGGAGCCTCCACACCCTCCCTGGCAGCCTGGGCCAGGGCTCCCTCACTCTCACAGTGAAACAATTTTTCCTCATGTTTAAATGGAGCTTTTTGTGTTCCAGCTTCATCCCATCACCCCTCGTCCTGTCACTGGATATCATCAAAAAACAGTGCTGCCCCAACCTCCTGACACCCACCAGTGAGATATCTGTCAATATTAATAAGATCCTCCCTCCGATCTCCTCTTTCTCCACTGTGGCTGTGATAAAACCTTAAAGCAAGGCGCCAGTCGACAGTCACATTTGAGAATATCTTTGCCCAAACACCCTCCTTCTCCCCCATCAAACTCTTTCCAGGATGCCCTTTGTTGCCCCTGGCTTTGTGTGTTTCTCACCTGCCTCGACTAATCTGCATGCTTGGCTTTGAAAGGCAGTGGGAAGCGGCACCCACACTCACAATGATGTGGAGCACACAAAATCGGTTTCCCCAGGAGGTTTTTAACAATGACTGTTAATGCTCCTGTTCCTCTTTCTTCTCTCTGGTATTTCCCTCCTTGCGCTCACAGGCACAAGCACCAATTCAGCACCTTCCCGCTCACCGGGAGGGGGGGGAGGTCACTGCGTGGGAACATTCGTTTTAATCTTAGACAGCGTTTAACAGCCGAGTGGTCTTGTTACAGATTACTATACCACCAAAAAAAAAAAACCAAAAAAACCCACCCCTGTTTATACACCTTCATTTCCTCCTGTGCAATTCCCTGCGAGTTTAATTTACCGGACCATTTTCCAAGATGCAGCAGGCTGCGTTCCTTCAGCTCTAACAAAGCAGCGTGCTTGTCTGGAGGGGATCGATAGCTATCGAACTATCGTGCTTCCTCCACTTAGGCTGTTGAAGCAGCTTCCTTTAATTGTTCTTTCACGCTGTAAATACAGCGTATGGTGATTTCTTTTCCCCCTCCTCTCGTGAAGGTTGCTCAGTGGGGCGGCCGTGCCACCCAAGGAATGCAAAGGCCCCGGGTACCTCAGACTCTTGGGGCATTGCCACAGATCTGGTACACCTTTCTCCTTGGGAAAGACCCCCACTTCAGCATGGATAGACCTGAGGAAGGGACAGCCAGGAGGATGTGGCTTTGCTCCAGGGCTCCCCGGCTGCTCCTGCAGGCTGGCGCGATGCTGGCACGGTGCAGACCTGGAAACCGCGCGCCTTAGAGGAGGGGAAGGGCAAGAAGCCCAGACAGGGTTGTCTCAAGTGTTGGGAGTGAAAAGGTTCAGCCCCGGTTCACTATCCCGTGCTGTGGAGGTTGGCTGGTGGTTGGGGGCCAGGACGGAGTTCACCCACCAGCTCTTCACAAGGACCACGGACAGGAGGGAAACAGATGACCTCGGGCAAACAAGACAACGGATGCCGGGTACGGTGACGGCAGCCAGGCGGGGGGGGTGTGGGGAGGGATGGGGAGCGGATCCCCTCAAGTGGCTTCTCCCGGGGATGGTGAAGGGGAACTGGATCTCCTCAGGTTGCTCCTCCCGGGGATGGCGGCGATTACCGCGGGGAAGGGACCGGATTCCCTCAAGCAGCGGATGGGGGGCAGCGGCTCCCCGGAGGGGCAGCTCCCGGGGATGGG
>WBNH01010417.1:1500-12849 GCA_013401255.1 Urocolius indicus | reverse complement strand
AAATTAAGTTAAATTTGTATTGGTTCTGTTTGTTATTGCTTCTTCAGGGTAGCAAAACACACTTGGATATATTTTACATTTAGATTCACAACTGTTTTTCAGGGCTTTTGGTTGGCTACTTCTACAGTTATCCATGAAGTGAGTTTAACATGTTTAGCTGCAAAACTAAAAGTGAGTCATATTACTGTGATATGTTACACGATACAACTTTCAAAGTGTTATTTTTTTGATGATACTAATTCCATTACCAGCTATTTCAAATGTATTATGATACTTTATATGGGCTTCTCTGCATCTTTTAGGAGATTAACATTACTGTTTTTTCAAGGATATATAAATATTTTGATCTTACTAAAAGGAGAAATTTACTTTCACAGAAAAAAAAATCAATGTTTATATAACAATAATAGATGACAAACAACACTGTTTCTGAGCACTACTTGCAAGTGTTTGAAATGTGTGGTCAATTCCTGCCATTGATATTAAGTACTTCCAGAAGTTTAAAATATTTACAGGAATTATTTGTTGAGCTGCTCTCCATCATTTTTCAACAGTTATGGATGACACGCCTGGTGCCTGAGGACTGGAAAAAAGCCAGTGTCACTCCAGTCCTCAAAAAGGGCAGGAAGGACAGTCCAAGAAACTGCAGGCCTGTCAGCCTGATCTTCATCCCTGGAAAGCTGACAGAACAGCTCTTACAAAGGAAAAGATGTTTACCAAGGGAGACAACATGGATTCACCAAGCAGAAATCCTGTTTGACCAACCTGATAGCCCTCTATGCGTGCATAACCAGCTGGCTAGATGAGAGGGGAGTAACAGACATGATCTACTCCTTGACTTCAGCAAGGTTTTTGACAATGTCTCCCATCACATCCTCATCTGAAAGCTCAGGCAGTGTGGATTGGATGAGTGGACAGTGAGGTGGATCGAGAGCTGATTGAATGACAGAGCCCAGAGGGTGGTGATCAATGGCACAGAATCGAGTTGGAGGCCTGAGGCCAGTGGTTCTGGAGCCAATTTTGATCATCATCTTCATCAATGACCTGGATGAGGGGACTGAGTGTACCCTCAGCAAGTTTGCTGTGGACATCAAACTGAGAGGACTGGCTGATTCCCCAGAAGGCTGTGCTGCCCTTCAGTGAGATCTTGACCGGCTTGAGAATTGGGCAGAGAGGAACCTCATGAGGTTCAACAAGGGTAAGTGCAGAGTCCTGCATCTGGAAAAGAACAACCACATGCACCAGTGCAAGCTGGGGATTGACTTGCTGGAGAGCAGCTCTGCAGAGAAAGGCTTGGAAGTCGTGGTTGTCAGCAAACTAACCATGAGCCAGAAATGTGCCCTCATGGCCAAGGCAGACAATGCTGTTCTTGGATGCACCACGAAGAGTGTGGCCAGCAGGTCGAGGGAGATTCTACTCCTCCTCTACTCTGCCCTGGTGAGGCCTTATCTGGAGTTCCGTGTCCAGTTCTGGGTTCCCCAGCTCAAGAGGGACAGGGAACTTCTGGAGAGAGCCCTGCAGAGGGCCACCAAGATGATCAGGGGACTGGAGTATCTTCCTTATGAGGAAAGCCTGTGGCAACTGGCGCTGTTTAGTCAAGAGAAGAGAATACTGGGGGGAGATCTCATTCATATTTACAAATATCTAAATATTGAATTGTCAGGAGGTTGGGTATCTAGCAACAGGACAAGGAGTAATGGGATGAAGCTGGAACACAAAAAGTTCCATTTAAACATAAGGAAAAACTATTTCACTGTGAGAGTGATGGAGCACTGGAGCAGGTTGCCCAGGGAGTTTGTGAGGTGTCCTTCCTTAAAGGTCTTAAAGACCCGCTTGGATGCTTTTCTGTGTGATCTGATCTAGGCAGACCTACTTTAATAGAGGGATTGGACTACATGATCTCTAAAAGTCCTTTCCAACATCTACCATTCTATGATTATATGATTCTAATTATAGAAAGTAACTTAATGGAAGATACCACAGACAAGTTACTACATTCTTGTTATGTCTACAAACTAATTTCTCCTTTTGGCAGCAAATGTATAATAATTTTGTGGAATTTTTTTTTCTTCTGGAAATTTTATATATCAAGGTCTGATTTCTCTTGTTCTAATGTTGTTTAATTAGAAGGTTAATACAGAAATATTTCAAACACTGCAGTATAAAAAAAAAAGGAACTACTTAATTTTTAAGCTTGAGGACTAAAATATGGATAAAATAAAAGTTTGCTTTAGAAAAAAAGACAAAAAAAACATTTGCTGAAGAAGGAGGCATGAATTTGCAGCTATATAGATTAATAATTTTAGCTGACAAAGAACCACACTGAAATTGCAACTTTCCAAAGAAAAATTGTATTTCAGATCACCTCATTGAAAGAATACTATCCATTTTTGGTGTGGTTTATACATCATCAAATGCCAGTACCCTCTTAATGACACTAACTGCTTTTTCTTATAAGATATAGTATCAGATCTGTTCAATTTCATGCTGGCCACCAATACCTTTTTCTATTTCTGTCATCTCTTAAATTACTTTTGCCTTAAGTCTCTCACTCATGTGTGATAATATTAAGTAAAGCCTTTCCATCATTGTTAATTGTAAGTGTAACTGTGAATAATTATTCTGCAAATTTGTAGGACTTATTTTGCATTTACAATGGGATGTAATTTCTTTTAAAACTATAGTTAGACTTTAATTCACAATAGATAATGTAGATTAACAAGAAGTATGGAGCCTTCTCTTGATAATAGTCATATATGTTGAAAGATCACAAAATGTTTTCTTTGGGATCAGCAGAATTATTTTGGATTCAGCCCTCTTTAATGAGAGCATAAATAGATACAACACATAAAATAGACAATTTCCAATTCAGGGTACTCAATATAGCTCAATTCACCTAGCCAGTGACTGGATATTTTTGGCATTGCAGGTACATCTGCAGACCATCTGAGTCTGGTTATATTTTTGGCTTCATTTTTGTGTATTAAGCAAGTATAATACCAAAAAGCAACCTTGATAATTAGTAAAGTCTGTAATAACAGCTGGTTGCCAGTTGGTAGACACAACATTACACAGATGTAATTCTGCCTCATTCTGCTTGTAGAATACATCATTAAGATTGAATCCCAGTTATGACACTCAGGGATAAAACATACACTTATATTTTTACCTGTTCTAAATGAATTCCATTCACTTGTCTGATTAACAAATTCTATTTCCCCGAGAGATTACTATGCATATATAATTTAAACTAAGGAAATCAAGACTAATTGTACCCCCATAGCCAATTTCTCAGGAACCATTTACACATGCCTTAAGATATTCTTTAAAAAACAAATGCTTCATGAGAGTAAATATGAATCTTTTCTAAGATTCTTCCATGTAGAAATGACAATACAAGATATTCAGTGCAGGATAAGAGGAAAAGCTGGTTATCTAAAGATGTACTAGACCTGTGCTATCCCATTGCAATCCATTCACAGGTCAAGGTCCTCTAACTTCTTTTCTAAAGCCAAAATACCTTCAAAACCAAATCAGGTGAATAAAATAAAGACTACATAAATTATTGATTTTCTTTAGCATACATGAAAGTATGGATGTGTATGGTGCTCTAAAATAAGAAACCTCAAAAGTGCTTCAAGAAAACAAGAAAAATAAGAAATTTTTAGAAAGATAAAAGAGAAAAAGACCTTTTAAAGTGAACAACAGGTTTATTATCCTGAGAAGAGTTAAGCTTCTATAGTTACTCAGTGAATCAGTTTCTAATGAGATAAATAAAAATGAGCATCATCTCCTTATGCCAAGTGAAGACTAGACCTCAGTATTGTTATAATTAACTTCATACAGTATTTTACTTGTCTGCATACTTTTATTTTTTGCTCTTCTTCCCAATTTCTTTTGTACATTTGTAAATCAGAAGTATTCTTTGGGAGAAATCAGCATAAGCAAGTGGTTGCATGTAGATTGAGATATCTTGTGAAGACACCTGTAGAAAAGAAGTCCATTTACAATAGGACAAGAGGGTTATTGTGTTAAAATGGGTTTACCGTTGAGGAGAATATAACCATGGCACTTTATGACCTTTGTTATTATAAGATTTGTGTATTACACTATTACTTATGTGTTTACCATCACAATATCTCTGTGTGACAAGGAACTATGACAAACTAAGCCTTTCACAAAAGGAACTGAGACACAGTAGGATTACATGCAATTTGCCCATGGACACAAGGGTTTATATGATGGAATAGGGACCTGAACCTTTTTTTGCCAATACAATCAGCATTTTAACAGCACAAGTCTTACTTCTCTAGGCCTTTTGCCAAAACTCAAATTGAACTCCACTGGGGACTTTTGGTAAACTGTTAAGATTAATTGTTTTTTTCCAAGTGCTCTTTTCTTATAGGCAATGAGAGATAGGAAAAAGGAAACAAATATATTAAAACTAACATATAATGTATTTTAATAGTATGACTTAAAGGAGCTGTATCAACAGGAATTGTGGGTATCAAGCTTCCATAGATTAAAAAATATAAATTTAAGGATCCTAAAGGTCTTATGGTCAATTTTATATGACATTCAAGTTATATATTTCAAGATACATAGAACACACTGGAACATGATACTAAAAAACAGAAGACTTGGAAGTCAGCTTTTATGCACTTCTCTTAAGAGCTGTTATGTTATAACACAGTTCTTTAAAAAAAGACAAAAAATGAAAACCTAATTCTGCTGCCAACATGTTTCCACAAAAAATGGCATTTTTAGGTACTCTGACTTGAACATTAAGAGTAATCCCTCTTGTTGGGAGTACCAATATGTGTCTGACAGTGGGTGACAAGCAGGAGGAGTAAAACTTGATTCTGGCGTAACCTGATGTGACACCAACACGGTTTTGGCAATGCAGTTAGCTGCTAACAGTCAGGAAGCTTCTATTTGGGATCAGAATTTTATTCTCTTTATTAAGTATAGTACCTTTCTAACATTATTTATGGCCCCAGCTCTAACCACATTCCCAGAGGGCAGTAGTTCCAGGAATAATGTTCAGTTCAAACGTACTACTTCTGGCAAGGCTGTGTCAGCATGGTATATGCACGCTTGTGTGTATTATGTCACTGCTTCTGTTTATATAAGATGATGTGATTTTAACTGTACTTATCTGTTAAAAAGGTTGGTAGTTTCTATCTCAAAAGCATATACAACTAGACTAAAACTACTCTAGAGTTACCAAGGCAAGGAATGAAAAATGTGAACTAATTCTATCAATCCAAGTCATATTTCCTTTATGACAAATAACCATTATCAATCTCATGCTAAGTGAATGTTTAAAATTTTAGAAGTCAAAACAATTGAAAAATTGAATCCTTTATCATAATAGGCAATGACAATTCATTGTTTTCAAGAGTCACAGAGCCCTAAATTCCCAAAGCAAATTCTGGAATAATAAAATGGAAAGTTCTAAAAAATATATAAATGACCTATTCTCAAGTGATTCTACGTTCTGAAACTACATCTCATATGTGAGGATTTTTTAGTTTAACAAACTACTTATACTATTTTTTTCTATATATGCTGTACATTGAAAAACAATGCTGAGAATTAGACTATACAACCCTATCTATTACAAAATAAAAATCAATTGAATGACAATGCCATATACTTGTTCTTTCTGAAAAAGAAACATTATTTGGAAAAGTGATTCTTAGACAACATTTTGAATTGGTGGATCTCTTGGGGTTTTCTTACGTTTAATTCCTTGAAAATGAATACTTCCCTATGAGGGCGATGGAGCACTGGAACAGGCTGCCCCGATGAGTTGTTGAGTCTCCTTCTCTGGGGACACTCAAAATCCACCTGGACATGTTCCTGCATGACCTCCTCTAGGTGGTCTGCTCTGGCAGGGAGATTGGACTAGACAATCTCTCGAAGTCCCTTCCAATCCTTAAGATTCTGTGATTTAAAACAGTGGTATACATCCCTGCCTTAAATTTCTCCTTTGTGCATGGTATCTTTCTGAATTTATATATGACTTCCTAAAAAAAATTCATAAAAATGAGTCATCATTTTTAATAATCTCTTCTGTGGATTTAAAATTTATGGGACTACCACAATACACTAGAGATAATCTATGTAGACATTGAATTTGTCAGAGGCACTTCTAACTCCCGAAGTGTTTCCAGTACACCATGCACATGTTTTCTATTATATTGCATTCATGTTTTAACAAAAAAAAAAATCAAAGGGAAAAATCTCTATATATTGCCATGTGTAATGCAGTGATATCTGATTCTCTCTTAAAATGGACAAAAATACATTTTAGTAAAAAACATAGTTCTGCTCTTTTCTTTCTTTTTGTCACTTTGTGCCACTTTGTGTCTTGCAGAGTGGCAACTGATATTCAGCTACTTGGGGTTTTTTGTTCTTTCAGGAAGAGGAGTATGATTTTTTTGGCACAGAAGTGTGAAACACTACACTGTTGTACTTCACAAAGTGGCTACAGCAGTAGTAAGCAAATGCTTTTCAGGGGTGACTGGCAGCATCAGGATCATCAGCAAAAACAAGATGGCTTCCTAGGCATTTAGTGCTGTGCAATGTAGTAAATTGCTTCTCCACCAAGCTAGAACATGCTAGTGCAGATTGCTGAATGCTATTAAGTTTCACACCATATCAGGATTTCAAAACGTATGAGCAGACAGTTCATCAAAACCTGAGCAAGTAACAACTGTCAGTAATGTTTTTCTTTTTACCTATAGGCAGATCAAGACCATCATTGGCTTGCTTTGCCTAGGTGTTAATGAACACATACATTTGTTGAAAATACTAGGAAAAAAAAAAAAAACAAACCAAACTGTGTTGCTTTGAATTGAAACTTCGAACTGTATACTTACACTGCCAAGTGTTCCTTCTCTCCTTATTTCTGAAGTAATTTTCCATTTACTAAATTTCCTGAAAGAACAGGATGTAGACAGAGTGAAGTATTCAGGAAAACAAGTGAAATTCTACAAAAGTCAACCAGCACATAGAAATGACTAGATAATTACAAGTCTGCTTTGATTGTCCTGGAAGTGCGTGCACAGCTTTAAACTTTTGACGTATCCAAAGGGAAGAGGAATCTCTTTCCTCCTCCTTATATTTATGTACACAGGCTGCCTCTTTGATTTAAATCCTCTCAGTCAGAACATGGTATGGAACTCTTTTACAGCTTTATTAAAATTAAGTTTAATTAAGATTTAATTTAGCACCTTATGAGAAATATGCCTATTCTTCAATCTTAAAGACAAGGTAAACTTTTACTTGAATTTTTTAAATTACTTATTTTTCTGTAGTTCCCATGCAACCAAGAGAGGTTTTTGATTTATGATTATCTTTTTTTATAATATAGATAATTCAAAATACTACCATTGCTTGATCTCAAATCCTGAACTTGAGGATGGGTAAGGGAATATTATACATCTATATAAAAAATCTGAGCTTTTCACTTACAGTTATGGAAAATTACTTTTGGAATCAGCTTCCTATATTTCGAAGAGATGTCCTTTCAATTGCCACAATCCACAGAGACAAGAAGTCAAGCTAAATAAAAATAACCTCAATCTCTCCTTTATTACCCCATATCTTGCAGATGAATTTTAGCACTCAACTGCCATATTATACAATATCTTTCACTACCCATGAGCTTCCTCAGAACACTATATATTTCCCACATTTCAGACTGAAGATTTTAATATTTTGAAAATAGACAGGTATTCAGAATCAGAGGATACTTACAACTACAGTACAAAATATTTCTGTTGAATTGACAGATAAGTGATAAAGCCACTCAACTAGTCCTCAGTTCACTCATCTTGTATCAGAGGAATTCTCCAAGACACAAAGAGCCCACTAAGAATATTTATCCATTACAATGACAAAGATAACCTGACCAAGATGGTCCTCAGGTGCTGCAATATCAGACATTAAGATCATGGGCAAATAATGTTGAATGAAAAACATTGCTTCCTCCTTAAGTTCCACTCCAAGTAAAGTCCACTCAAAACAGAACATTTGAAGATCTAGGGGTTGGGGTTTTCGTGTATATATGCATGTTTATGACTGACAGTTTATGAAAACTACTATAAAAGATGTCTATATTTTATCTTTCATATCAAAGAAGATATTACAAAACATTAGAAATTGAAAAAAATCATTATATCCCATAGCTTTTAAAGCCATATTTAACATCAGAATTGTTTTAATTTTGTTCTAATAGTAGAGTAGATATTCTGAATCAGAACAGACACAAGATCCCTATACCAGACCAAGATCCAGTTCAGAAGAATGGAAGATGGTTGAAAATTTGTCATGACAAGTGAATTATTATAGAAAACTTCATGACTGGCACCATTCAATTCATTCTCAAACCATTCTTAGACTAGTGAAAAAAAATACCTAATTAGGATTGAATAGATGATATTTTTGTTGTATCAGCTAAACTGATCATAGTGATGTTCCTTCTGTGACTCTTATGACCAAAAAAAAAAAAAATCCAATCCTGAAAAACTGGGGTATTTAAAGCCCTATTCATCCCTTAATTGTGGAAGAAAATTGTCATAAGAGGAACAAGGAAGAATTCATACTCGAAATTCCACAGGCAATGTCTATGTTTTAAAAGATTTTAAAAGTTCATTTTAGGAAAGGCCAAGTAAGATGTATGCTAATTTCCTGTTATTTGGAATTTTCCAGTATACATAGCTAACATATTTCAAAGAGAATTTTACTAGACATCTACGCATTAACAATGTATTGTTGTTAATTTCATAGTTTTCTCCTAATAAACTTCCTCAACTGCTTACCTGTGTAGTGAACTGTAGGCTTGTAAGTAGCCTTTTTCGTGAACGAAAATTCTGCTGTTAAATTTGTTTCCTTGAAAGTTACTTCGTTCCCCCACAAACTAAAAAATATATACTGCATTATCCTTGAAATAAAAAGAACTGATTGAACATAAAGGTTGTTCTGAAAAAATTGACCTATAGCAGTTTTCACATAGGTGATGAGATAATACAAGCAGGTGCTTTTTGTTTGTGTAAGAAAGAATTCATAAATGGTCTACTTGAGAAAGTGAGTAATATTCTTGAGCTGCCATGAGTCCTATTAACAATTCCTACACAATTATGGACTAGATATAGATGCCTCCACACTTCAACAGGAAATGATTGGTGATTCATCTTAGTAAGAGCAGGAGTAAAATTAGAATAGAGTAGGAACAATCACACAGTGCAGTCACTCTCTGGTTCATCCTAATATGCAGTAATATTAAAATACAGTATAGCTATACTTATTTGTTCACTTTATCCATGTATTCATAATTCTTGATCTTAATAACCACTGGTATATGCTATTTAAATCTTAGTGGTAAAACAGTACTTTAAGCAGTAGTCTTCCTGCATAGTTTCTCCACCTGAAGCAAATACTCAATCTTAAGTAGGTAACTCTGTAGAAACTTGTGGTTGAAACTTGACACCTGCTTGCCATTCCGCTTTTTGTGTTATATTTATACCTTTCTGCTGTAAAATTTATTTTTCTACAGCAGATCTCTTAGACACAACTTCTGTAGCTTATACTTGTATAATTTTATTTGTCCAGTAATTTGTAGGAATTGATGTAACATGTCATTGACTGCACAAAATCAGACTAACTCATAATTGCACTGTCTTCCCTTAGCTTTGTAAGTAATCATTCTAGAAATCACCCTAAAGTGACTAATTTTAAAGTCCTTTCATGATTAAATAAGGAAAACATGGGATTCTAACATCATGGTTTATTGATATATTGCTGTGGAAAGCTAGGTATTCCATGAAGCCATCTAAAGATACAATGTTTTCCAACAGACCACAAAAAAAAAGGGGAGGTGGTTGGAGATTTGAGAGGTGGTTGCTTTACTTCTCAGTCTCTCTTAATCTTTTGTTTTCTTCTTCCCTTTCTCTTTTCATTGTAGGTTGTTGTGGGTAAAATAAAGCAGCACTTGACTCCATCTTGAGTCTTCTGTTCGCGAGAATGTAGGAAACGTGATCGCGACTACCTGTTTGACTGGACATCACTCAGGAGTTAAGCTTAGCCACTCCCAGCCACCCAGAATTGTCTGAGGTCAGTTGGAATGCAATGGGGTTTAACTTCTGCCAAATTAAACCTAACAGGGGATCATGGCAGAGAGTGAGAAAAAGAGGAAGGATAAGGGGAAAGAAAAGGAGAAGTGGAAGAGAAGGAGGAAAGACGGCAATTTGACAGGCAGGAAGGCAATAAAGTGAGCAGGAAGGAAGGAAGGAAAGCAGACAGGCAGAAAAACAAGAGAGAAAGTAGACAGTAGGGGAGGAAGGCAGGAAGGAAAAAAGGAAAAAAGGAAGGGGAACAGGTGATGATTTTTTTCTGGTTACAGAGAGGTTCAGGAGAAAAACACAGGAGTAAGGGAAGAAAGAACTATCTTATATGTGGGACTTGTGAGTGATCTGTGTGCTTACAGCACAGGAAACTATTTCAGATGTTACTGTCTGTGAAAGTGGAGTTCTTTAAAAGCCTTCATTAACATTGTAAAACTGAATTTTAGTTGTATAAATATGTATAAGAAAATGAATATTGTTCTCCATATCTGAATGAATGTCAACATATATTGCCAAACACACAGAAAAAAATCAACATTCCATATTTTATCATTTCTGCATGCATCTGTTCTTTTTATTAGCTGGGGTTGCTGGCAGAAATGGAGCAATCCAATAAAATAATCGACCATGCAACATACTTGGACTGGACGCCATGGAAAATTCTAACAAAAAGCTTTGTAAACAAATAAATATGTCAGAGAATTTTAAGACTGTTGTACTTTCTCAAAAGAATGTGGACTGGTAGACTGTCCTCCTGAGGAAATATAAAAACAAAAAGAGGAAGCACATCTGGCTTCTCCCTGGTGGCGTACCAGGCCTGGAGTTATGAGACATGAGAAAAGTGTGGTTTGCTTTACCTTTGTGAGAGCTTTGTTGGACTGAAGAGTGATGGAAGGAGTGCAAAAAGTGGAATTTCTACTCAACCCTTGATCAGCATCAGAGGCGAAAAGTGGACAACAGTCTCCTAAGCGAGGTGGAATCACCATAATATGCCTCGTTTCCTGGCAGAGTGTCAAGGTTTAGGCCCATCAGGGAACAAAAGACCACGATTAGCCTCAAGTACCGAAGACTTAAGTATTGCTAAAGGTCAGGGAGAGCTTAATTGCCACTTAAGGTGCAGGACAAAACAGACCAGGCTACTTGGCTTGGGGAAGAAAACAGAAAAATATTTTAATACCAACTAAAACATAAAACCCCAAAACAGAACCAAAACAAA